>FLRD01001805.1:0-84384 GCA_900088485.1 Plasmodium ovale wallikeri | reverse complement strand
AATAGCATTTTTTTTTAAATTCTACGCTTTATTCTGTTCACTTATTATTTTTCTTTTGCTAGGTATTCATGAATATATTTGTGTTTATCACATTTTCGTTATTCTTATTTCTTACAGTTTTCTATTTTATTCATGAGATTAGTCCATATATCTGTAGCTCTTTCCACGCTGTCGTTCCACAAGCATTCATAATCCTTTAAATAAGATTTAAATTTGTATTTTCTACAGTTATTATTTTTTTTAATGTGAGAATGGAAATCTTTCTTGAAGATACCATTCCAGAGACAAAAAGTTGCATCAAGATCTTTATAGCATCCCTTCAAGTTTTCTTTTATACTTTCTTTTGTTACTCCATTTTACTCACCTATTTTTTCTAGAGTACACATCAACCCTTTTTTCATTTTTTTAAAATATTTTTTAAAATTTTGTCCATAATAATAAAAGATAGCATACATTTGCTTTTTCGTTTTATTTTGACCACATTTTGGTAATTGATCATCTACTTCTTTTTTTGTTAATTTTTTTTCCAAGATTGGATTCAGTACATCAGTATATTTGTTCATAGTTATTGGGATTTCTAATATTGCTACAAATTCATTTATACTGTTTGAATTTTTCATAAACAATACTTCATTCTGTTAATACTTCTGTTAACATTCTTGTTTATCTACTGTTCTGTTGAAATCTTTATAATGTATTGAATTCATTTGTGCTAACATTATTCTGTAAAAATCGAAAAAGGCAGATAATATGTAAAGGGATATTTTATTGCAGATTAAAGGGGAAAAAATTAACTTAATGTGATAAATGTTCATCTATTTTTAAATTTCATTTTTTTCTTACAAATGCGATTATATGCAGCAGAATGATAGGCAAAAAGATGGCAGTTTTGGATAAATTAAGCTCTCTCTAGTTCGTATTTTTGAACAATTTTTTTAAATTAATGGGGTATACCTAATTGGGAATATTCTTAAATATATTTTTTCAGTTAAGAAAATTTTTAATATAGAACAAAAAATGTTAGATAAACTCAAAGAGCATCAAATATGATAAAAATTTTAATAAAAGGGAAGGATAATTATTAATGCTTATTTTTTCTTCTGTATAATATTTAAGATAAATTTATGTCTATTATTTTATATGAACACAAAAAATATTAATTAAAAAATAAAATAAAATTAATATATATTTTTTTATTTTTATCACATTTTCTAAATAATAATAGAGAAAAATAAAAATCAAAAACAAATTAGTCAAGAAAGGATATTGTAACTATCCAAATATAAATAAAGTTTTAATGAACGTTAAATTTAATCCATTTTAATAACTAGAGGAATGTTATTTTTGTAACAAGTACACCTAAATTTTATAATAATAAAAATATATCAAATAACGCAATGTCACGTATACGTGAAAATACATCTAAGAACAGTATTCATTTGTGATTTAGGATAATACGTGAATTATAAAATTAAAATAATATATTTTGGCTTGTTTTAAAAAATATAAAGTTGGTGATAAAACGCTTCCGTTATTTTGAAATACACCTAATGCAGTATACGTTATGACCTAATAACAAAGTTCTATTATCTGTTCATACCTAAATAATTATAAAAAAAAAAGTCTTCTATATTTATACAGCATCTTTTATTCTTTAAAATTTTATGTATTATTTATGAAATTACATTCTGCGTAGCTAAAGATATTACATTTCTATTCGAAATAAGTATTACAACGGTTTTATATAATTATCCAATATATACTTGACAATAAAAGCCACATATTGCAAAAATATTAAATATGTTAATGTACATCTCTCTCATTAACCATTTTGTTTTATAAATACTTCCAACATTCATAAATTTTTAAACAGTGTTCTATATTACAATTATTCTTTATTATAGTAAAAATGATGTTTTGGTTGTACATTATTATCTGCTGCATAACATTCAATTAAAACACATCATTGATAAAAATATAATGAAATAGATTATTATGCATGCATATTAATATTTTTATTATATTTTTAAAAATAAAAAGTGGTAGTTTTTTGTAACAACTCTTCATTAGTATATGTAAAAATAACAGGAAATATCCTTTGTAAAGTTAAAGACAAATTAGATAGGAAATATGTTCAATAATGTGCTCTATTTTTATTAAACTGTACGCAATTATTACTCATAAAAATGTAAGTATTAGAGGTATCATTTTTAATAATACATATATGTGAAAATAGTTTATATAATTGTAAATATACATTTTTTGTTTTATTCTCTCTAACAATTTAGTTACTGTAAAGATGTTTCTTTACCATATTTATACAAATAGTAAATATTTTGCTTGCTTACCAATTACATGAATTTCCAATTTAAGAATATTATAACAAAAATAAGTTTGTTTCTTTATAATTAATCGGAAAATTATATATATAATAACCGTGATATTTTTATTCCCCTATGATATTTTAGGGAAAAAGAATATCAAGTTACTTTATAATCACATATTTTTTCATTCATTTTGATAAATATACACATAATAACATGCAAAGCACTGTATATATTATAAAAATATTGAATTTTCCTATCATTAGACTGATATAGAATATAGCAAATAATTAGTTAGAAGAATCCTTGCAGTGTATCCTTTCTATTAAAGAGAATGCTTTTGCAAATTCGGTGCAAAAATCCAGTGGTGAATATTGCGCATTATGCTTAATACAAAAGTACATCATTGTAACAGTAAATTCGATTTAAGCTATATATGACTTATAAATACGTTGATATTAAGTGCATTAAAATTAATTTTATATATATTTTTCTTTTTTGTTTAATAAATATTTAAAAAAGAGAAGCAGAGAAAATGTATAAATTATTCTTGTATATAAAACTTTGAGAACCACAAACCTCTACATTTATTTATTAAAAAATAGGACACATAAAAGTCACAAATGTAAGTATCAATGAAAACAAAGGACAATAATTTTTTAAATATATGTTATCCCGAGAATCGTATGCCTTATTTTCTCTTGTTAATGCTTATTAATTACATTTAGAAAAAATTTTATCGTTATGGTAAATAGAACCGTAATATATCATTTTATATATAGCTCTATGATGCTTCCATATCATTTCTTTCTAACAATGCATAAACTGTGTACATTAAAAGGTATACAATATATGGAAAAATTTTATACTTTTAACCCTGCAGAATGATAAAACGCGAAGAACCATGAAAATGTAACACTACAAATAATCCGAGGATAATACTGTAAAAATAATATGATAATTAAAATCTCTATAGAGATTTTATTAAATGAAATATATACTACCGAGTTCCTTGGCTAAAAAAAACAGGTAATTTGCAAGACTGTGATAAACTTAATACATGCTGAACTTACATTAGTATTTAGAAGAAAGTTGAAAAAAAAGAAAAAAAATTCTTGTGTTGATATGCGTGCTTAATAAATAATAAAAAAATATATTAAATGAAAAGTAAGTGTAATTAGAGAGTATGAAAAATAACTATAATTGTTATGGGTTAATTAAATTTATTAGTAAATATAACAATTATACATTTTTAATGTTCACATATTTATAAATACTAAAATATATAATTGATTCCTTTATTTTTAATTATATTTAGGAATATTTCTCTATATAAGATGAATATAGTGTAAAAAGGCACTTTTTGTGAAACATAAGAAAAAATTTTGTGTGATAACACCCCTTCTTTCTATAGAAGGTTCGCATTATTATCTCTCTCTGAAATCGTAATTCATGAGATGTGAAGCATTGACCTTATATACAAAAAAATATTATATGTCCACTTTAGAAATTCAAGGAATAAATATACCATATTTTGATTTACTGTTATAATTTTTCTTTTTAATTTTATAAGTTTGCATGTCCTTAGAAAAATAAAATTTATTTTGTGTGTGTTACCCTGTTGAAAATAAACTTAGTAACCGTTAACTGTAATGGGAGTTGGTAGGAATATGAATAAAAAGTTATTTATTAAAGCTTTGTTTAAGAGAAAATGTGAAGTGTACATATTTTTGTGTTAAATTTTTCCTGAAATGTTGATGTTGTTGCTGAATTTTGATTTTTTGGAACCCTTTTTCCCCATGCACATGGTTTTTTAATGAAATAATATATTTAACAAAAAATATAATGGAAATAAAAATTTACGTGTATTCAGTTTTAGCTTTTTTTTCTCGAAAATTTTCATGAATATATGTAAATTAATTCTTCTGTGGAGAATTGTATTCACTGAAATTGCGCTCTTATAATTTTCGTGTACATTGTGTTTAATCTATTATGAATATATATAGAAAAACATAAATTGATCAAACATATTAACAATTTTTTTAAGAGAATTAAATCATTTTATTTATTTGTTTTTTAAAGGATCATACAATATATTTTTTTTAAGGTATTCTGTGAAAATTTGTGTGATATACATTTATTTTCATATTTGAACGTATCAAGTACCTATAATGTACTTTAAGCAAATACTCGAAAAATGGACTATGATGAATTAAATCCTTAGTGTTTCAAGAATGGATGAAAGAGATACAGAATTTCCTTACTTACTAATAAGGTAACTATTTCGTAAAATTCGTCAATGCTCTTTTTGACAATATAGTATTATATAAATGTACTATATTAGGAGGTAAGCTGCTAAAATTTTTGAAAACATGTGCATATTATAAGAAATATATTTGGGGGGATATTAACAGAAATTCTCTTTTTTAATAAAATTAATATATGATTTTAATAAAAATATTGCCTATGCATAATTAAAATATGTCCACTTTATCATTTTGGAATTAAATGGAAGTTGCAAATGCAAAATTTTATGTTATTTCATAAAATATGACAAAAAAATAGAAAAACCATGTGCATATATACACCTATGTTATGTATTTATTCGAATGCGTCAATGAGATCAAATTGTGGCAAAGATCGAATTTAAATCAAAAAATTATTCTGAAGATGAAAAACAGTACAGTCTTGTAAAATAAGTTTTACAAGTTTCTTAAAGAAGATAAATATTTATTATAAGTAGTTTGA
This sequence comes from Plasmodium ovale wallikeri, assembly GCA_900088485.1. Taxonomy (NCBI): domain Eukaryota; phylum Apicomplexa; class Aconoidasida; order Haemosporida; family Plasmodiidae; genus Plasmodium; species Plasmodium ovale. Next base: position 79,312 of record FLRD01001805.1, on the reverse strand, counting down.
CGAACGTAATAATGATAGGTATTATGTACAATTTCATAAAAAACAAAAAAGAATTGATCAATAAAAAAAGTACACAATTCGACAAATTGCAGTACTCAACAAATTTTTAACATAAAAATGTATGATTTTGTTCAAGGGAATGTAGAACATGACTATTTCACTTTATTTTGATTAATATAAAAGTATACATTTTGTAAGATATGGACTACATCACTAAAAGAAAATTCTCTTGGTAATCACTTCACATGTGGTAAATGCGCAAGAAAACTGTACTTATTTAATTTTACCAACCTTATTAATATACATACTATTTTTCCTTTTCCATTTTGTAAGATATTCAATTAGATTTTTTTAAAATTATTCTTTTTGACTCTTTCTCTTATAGCTATTTTGATTTTCTATTTTTCGTTTTACTGTATTTCGGTTACTTCTTACATTGTTTCTTTTATAACTTGTTTTGTTTTACTTTGTCCATAAAATCCTTGGTCCATACGCTCACAGTATATTTCATACCCCTTAACCATTTATTTTCACATTTACGTAAAAATGATTTAAACTTCCTTTCATTACACATTTTTTTATTTCCAACGTTTAAGTGGAAGTCTTTACTAAAAATATCATTCCAGAGTTTTAAATTTTCATTCAGATCTTTTTCGCATTTAAGCAAGTAATTGCTAAGACTTTCTTTTGATACTCCATTTTTATCACCTAATTCCTGTAACCCATCCTTCAATTTTCTTATCATATCTTTATAATCTTCGTTTAGTTTTTCATTTTGATAGTAAAAATTAATGTACATTTCACTTTCAGTCAGTTCGGGACCGTAGGATGAAAACAGATCTTCTATTTCTTCCATCATTATATTTGGGGAAACAACAGATGGACCATATCCGTATTGTACTTCACTCCTATTTTGCATGCGAAAATGACTATCCCTATTTGCTCCCAACTTAGTTTTTCCAGAGGCACCTCTTTCGAAGGGTGACATATCGGCTAATCTTCTTATGCACCTGTTGCTCGAATGCCACCCTGATAAGGTATTAACATCATGTGAATAAACGTTATTCTATAAAATGAGAAAAAATATATATAGTATGCAAACGAGTATATCTTAGAAAAATAAAAAGGAAAATATTAATGTGACGTGATGTAATATGAAGGCATTTAAATTCCTTCAAAGTTCAGTTTCTTATTACAAATAGTGGTATATGCAATGCAACAATGAGCAACGAGACCGGAGTCCTTGAAAGAAGAAGCTTTCGCAAATTCATTTTTTTCTACTTTTTTTTTTATGATTTAACGTATATCTAGTGGGGAATCTTCTTCATAATATAAATTTTAAGTTTGGCAAACTTCTATTAATATGTAAATGAGTTCTAAACTGTGATAAATTATTTGATATACTTATAGAGATAAAAATACAGTGCTTTTTCCAATAAAAATATATTACTATTTGTGATAACTTATATGAAACGTTATAATACAATTTTATAATACTGAATTAGATAAGAAAGATTAATAAAATAGATTATCTAAAAACAAATTACACGAAAAAAAAAATGAAAACAGAAAAACTATAATAAAATAAAACATACTTTTAACACAGTAATTTATGCATTTTAGTATATAAAAAAAAACGAATTTGTAAAAAAAAATGGAATCACAGTAGTCTTTCTTTAAGAAATAATAACATTGAAAAAATATTGATTATATGTAGCGCATTTAATGGAATCATTATAGAACTACTTTATTTATAAGAAAAACTACAACATATACTATTAAATAAAAGCTAACTTAAGAATATATATTAATAAAAATGAAACCCTAAATTTTAATCATTTGTTCTTTTAGTCATATGAGAAGCTAAATTTATGCAAGCAAAAAAGGAAAAAGTTTTTTCTAGATTATTTTAAAAAATTATGAATGTTTTGTTCTTCGCAGCTCATACGAACGTTATCTAAGTGTTGTATAATGTTAACAAACATTATACCTGTTTTTGGTCACAGTGCTATACTTAATATATTAAAACAGATTATTTGAATTATATAGGGTATATAGTACTTTCCGTTTTTTTGTGTACTTACGATTTTATTTTTCGCTTGGTAACGTGCATTATGTTTTTTCTTAAAGACGAATTTAGCAAATGTTCCACGCGTTTATAATGTATATGCAGCAGAAAATACAAAATTTTGTAAATAAAAAAAAACTAATATGGTGCATGGAGAGAATTAAATATATAGCTATTTAATTAATTTTTTATTTATAGCATTCCTTGTCCAAGTTATATCAAATTCTTACGAAAACCTCCGAATTAGAAATACGCGTCGTGAATACACCAATAATATAGTTATATATACACATGTTCATTCATGAACATTTTTTCCTTTTAAATTGTGGAGAGGGGGGAAGAAATGACAAACTTTAGAACATATATGTGCATAAGTATAGGGTATACACTTCTTATAAGTGAAAAATAAACGAATGCATTTTTTTGAGAATTATTAAATAAAAAAATTTTGAAATAAATAAGAAAAATGTCATACATTTTTCTCGAAAAATGAGTTATTGAAGAGCATTTAATACCTTAACGTTAATTTTATTTTTGTAGATAGTTAGATGAAGCATAGCTTTACATTCTTCAATATTTACAACTACATATTTTAAACCTACGCATGTGTCGTTAATTTTTATAATGCTACGGATTTTTCTTTTTTTCATATAGCGTTATGCGCTTAAAAAAAAAAATAATAATATTTTCTTTAGAGATATACCTTTATAATAGAAAATATTTTTCCTACTGCAGTGATTCATTGTGTACCTTTATTCAGCACAACCGTGATAACATGTTAACGGCATCTAGAATTACGACTGCTGAAATTACCAGTCAAATTATCCCCATTCTGTTTCATTGCTATCATTTCACAATACTTTCTATCCTAGTGGAGCGCGGTATGAAAGTGGCATTCATTTACTGTGTTCTGATAGGTTTAACCCTTTTGTTCAATAGTAAATAGTGTTACGAAAAATTACTTTTAATAGGTTTTCTATATTTGGATAATTACCAGTTGTAAAGCGAAAAGGTCGATCATTTTCTCCACTCATGTGTGGAGCGGCATTTTGCAGAATGAACACCTATTGTTTGAAGCTCCTTTACTGCAGGGCTACAATATAATGCAACATTTCCCCCCATAAGGGTGCTTAAGGGAAGTTATCTACGGAGATTATCAATAATATTATATGCTCTAAAACAACAGATGAATTTTTTCTATTTTTCAAATATACATTATTCTAACAAAATTAACAAATAAGTGGCAAATATGAAAAATATGTGAACATAAGCAAAAAGGGAAAAATATGCTTGCGTATAATTAAAAATGAGAAATAAAAAAAAAAGTAGTTCATAGGTGTGTATAATGAAAAATATATATATATAATGTGTTACACGTTATTTTTAAAATATTTAAAGTAAATACTATGTTTTCGAGTATATTTCGTTTACATAAATATATATGATGAGTGCACACGTATATACATACACGTTATGAAAAAAAAGAGAATAACGAATAAGTTATTTTCTACGTATCATAAGAAATCTGAAAGGTAAAAATACAATGTATTGTCGCAATTGTATTACCCAGCGTGTACATCAGAAGATCCACCTGAATATTTTGTCACGAACAACGGACCCGAGTTCTAAATGCAGTGACTTGTCCAAAAATTGACTTATCAGGTTCACTTCTAAAGAGGTAAGAAAAATGAACTCATGCACATTAAAGCCATGTTCATAGATTTATTTTCTTTTTTATTTCGGAGACCATAAACATTTGTGGTAGGGTATCTACTGAATAATTTCCTTCGAGTCGTCTTTGTTTTAATATTCCCCTATAACACGCTCATGCCCTGTGCGTATATGAACACACACTAGTGCATAATAATTATCATTTGATGCTGTTACACGGGAGGGCGTACAGTTATTTATGTGATTTTACAATGACGAAATTGCTCATTTCATAGAAACACCTAATACCATTGGTAGTGATGCTTTCCGAAAGACGATAATACTTTAATTGCATACTTTTGCGATTTTATGAACCATGGACATTTGAAAAGATGACATATTTAGGACCTTCTATTCCTGTTGTCTGCCAAAAAAAAAGTAATAAATTAGCATCACAAAAGTACTCTTTCAATTTAACTTAAGTATCTACAGTTTATTTTTGAGATATGGGTTGCCTGTAAATCCTACAAATTTTAGGATGTTATGCAAAGCACGTCAAAAAAGGGTATATACATATATGTATATATGTACATATATTCGCGTGTGGAATAGCGTTTTATAAAGAAATTGAAAATATGAATCATTTTTAGTGTTATTCGGATATAAGCTGCATAGCTCTTTTCACGAAATCTTAACAATAATAGTGCAAATAGGAATAATAATAGTTCAGTGTTTTTCACGAATGATTACACATATTTGTTTATATAAATAAAAAAAAAAAAAAAAATAGAACACAACTTCCCAGATTACCTGTTTGTAACATGATAACCTTTAAGCTACAAAAAAAAAAAAAATAATATTTTTACAAAACATGAAAATTGTGAATTTTTAATATATAATTTATAAATGCAGAAGTGTGTTCTTCTTCTCATCCATCCGTTCTTAAAAAGAAAGAAATATTTATTTCATATCGTGCTAATTCTGGTGAAAAAAGAAAATTCTCCTTTCGACATCTTAAGGTTGATTAATACAGCAAGAGAAACTATTTAAAAATTTTTTTCTTTCCTATTTCTTTTTATACTTACTGCAAAAAAAAAAAAAAAAAAAGAGTTATTTTAGTATATCTCTTTAATATGAGAGCCAACTAATTATCATTTTTACTAAGTACTTAGCTCGGTTTTACTACTTTTTTCTCAACTTTTTTTCCCCTATGAGTAAAATTATTTTTGCGAGAATTTTATCTTTCTTCAGAGTTGCTTTCCAGATTGTTCCTTTTCAGATTGTTCCTTTCCAGATTGTTCCTTTCCAGATGGTTCCTTTCCAGGATGATCCCTTCTATGGTGGTGCTTTCGTGATTTATGTCTAATTTTTTGGACAAAATATTTACTCCATTTTCGTTCACTTTCTTGCATTTCTTTATTCCATGTCCAATTATGAAGCGATAAGAATAATTTAAACTTTATAGTTCTGTGCTCTTGTTCATTCTCTAAATAAGTAGCGAGGTATTCAAAAGCGTAATGATTCATAATCTTTAAGTCATTAGTAAGTCCATCCTCACAGGCCAATAAGTATTTCATCCTAGTTTCATGAGGTACATTACAACGTAATGCATATGTTTCATATCTTTCCAATAATGTTTTCATCATTTTATTGAAAACATTGTTCAGATGTTTATTGTAATAATAAAAAGCAATGTATAGTTCTTTCTCAGTTGCAACAGGACCGTAGGACTCGATTAGTTTATCTATTTCTTCTTTTTTCAATACTTTGGAAAGGTCAGATTCTTCACACCCGAATGGAAGGTTATTGCTAATTTCACTTTCGTGTGTACTATTTTCTTTTACATTTGAATTACTGCTTGCTATAGTTGTCTTTATCTCAACTGCTGCTTCTGCTAATTGTCTTGAGAAATTATAACCACATGACACTTCTGATAATTTACTAGTTTCATCTACACAAACGTTATTCTGCAAAGTTTTAGCAAGTTTTGTAATATAAAAAAAATAGGAAGTATTAAAAATTATTATAGCTTAAGTTTATTCCGTGAAGAAACAGTTAGATATTATAAAATTCAATTGTTTCTTACTAATAAAAGAACACACAACAGAAGAAGCAACAATGGGATGGCAACCCCAGACAAATTAAACTGCGACAAATTAATTTTTTTAGACATTTTTCTTCCGATGCACAAGAAATATTTAGTAGAAAGTTACTTAAAAAAAATTTTTTTAGTCATAGAAAATTTTCTAACAAAAGTTAACTTATTACTATAAAATGATAAAATTCCTTGAAGAACATTTTGTGTAAAAAATCTGTTCTTTTTTATAAAAAAAAAAAAAACTTAATCCTTATACATAGCAGCGGAATTGTTTTTATCTCACTTATATGCATTCCGTTCAGTGAAAAGAATAAATAAAATTAAAAAAAAATATATATATAAATATATATATATATATATGAATATAAAATCATAACACAATAAAACATGTATAAACATTATAAACAAAAGATGTAGTGTATAAAAAAAAATAAAAACTAATTAATAAAAAAAAAAAAAAACAGTATAACATATATCATATAAATAAAAGCACCAAAAAAAAAAAAATAATAAATGTAAAGTATTTAAATGCATAACTATATAAATTTTTTCTTGCAAGGATGACAAAATTGTATACTAGTCAAATTTTAAAACTAATTTAAGCAATGCTTATTATTAAAAACATAGGCTAAATAATTCTATTTAGTCGAATCCATAGATTAACAGCAAATGATATATAAAAAAAAATTTAGATTATTTTTAAAAATTATAAGGTTTTTGTTCTTTTATTCTAGTGTGTCGTAAGATGCACTGAATTGTTCTATGGGGTGGGGTTTGATTTATAACAACCTTGATTTGTAGCGTATTACCTATATGTTCACATCATGTTATAGAACGACCAAAAATTGACGATTGGTTTTTATGTTTTTTTTTTATAATAGCTACATTTTTTTAACAATGAATATATATACATATTATGCTTTTTTCCTGAAGTATTTTTATAAATACCTTAAATAAATGCATAGCTTATTGCGAAACGAATGCAACATTTTGCAAAAATATTCAAAGGATTCGGTAGTGGAATTTGTTCTGATTTTTTCCTTTTTTTTGTGTAAGAACATTTCTATGGGTTGTGATAAAAATTGAGGCACGTAATATTAAAATTGTTCTTCCTTACTGAAAATGCTTCTTTATGTAGCACTTTTATATGCGTGCTCTCAGAACTATACATTTCATATTCATTGGAGAAAAACAAAAATGGTCAAATTCCACTTGTATGTATAAGTTCCTCATTTCTGTTATATTTAACAAGGAAAAATGCTTATTTTGCATAGCTCCATGAGTAAGCGAGTGAAAATAAAAGTGAAACGGAAAAATATCACATATAGTTAAAGAAAAGAAAAATAAAAAATTATTTTAATAATAACTTTTTCCAATTGCCATCTATTCGAATCACTATTTTTTCCAATTATCATTGTTTCTAACTATCACTGTTTCTAAGCATCACTGTTTCTAAGCATCACTGTTTCTAACCTTTTTTATATCGTTTTTTAATTATAAGAACCCTTATTTTTCTTTCAGCATTTTGGACAACTGTATGTGCTAATTTTACATGTATGCATTCAACCATTTTAATTCAAAAAACGGATTTGATAACATAAAATTATGAAGAACAACATATTCGTTAACTTCTGGATTATTCGTTCCCTGTTTACCGAACTTTTTGGTCTCACGTGTTTGTAAATTTGAAACTAATCATCTAAACGTCTCCATGTTCGTGTCCGCACACTGATATTCTGTCTCAGAGGATTGCAATATAGATTGGTGGTTAACAAGTATCATTAATATATTAAATTTCTTATTTTCTGTAATGTATATTTACAATATTATGTTAAATATATTACGTAGTAATTTTAAGGAATCAACATATTTTAATTCAGCTACTTAATTTTAATGAATGATTTGCCATCACATGTTGAAAAAAAAAATAAAAAAATAGAGCATACAAGTGTAAACAATTTTGTAATAATAACGTTGAGAAAAATATGAAATACGCATGTTTTATCCTTTAAAATTGGTTAATTTCTCTCTATTCAACTATTTTTTTTTTTTAAAGTTATCTTGTTAATAACTTTCCAAAAAAAAAAAACAAAAATCATTTTACTAAAATAAACATAGCAGGAATATGAGTTTCTAAATGTGCTAATATAAATTGTATCTTCCGCTTTTTTCAAGAATAAGTACATAATGAATGCATCGTTACAATTTATTTCATTTAAAGAAATATAAAAAATGGTGATAAACATTTCATTCATTGTAGTGATCAGATACCTTAAAAGGGTGGAACTTACGTATTTTCGCGCACTTTTTATAAACGTTTTTTTACGTAATGATATTAATTTTTTCTTTTTTTTTAACTGTCAAATGTACTTAATTTTTTAATGAATTATTATACAATTTTACTTAGCATATTTATTTTTATACGTATATATGCATATTCTACTGTATTTTTTTAATGGTATCCCACAAAATTTTTTTTAAAGCAGTTCCCAGGGAATGCCTGCATAATGATGATAAGCCCATACACCCAAGTGTTTGAGTAATAACTGTAACGCATATTTCATATGGAACACCAATATCTCTAAGGTGATAACCTGTTAAACGCGTCTACATTTTAATATCTCATTTTTACACCTTTGGATAGTTCAATAATACCGTCTGAAAAAAATTGCATAGCATAAGAACATATTTTGGGTATTATGTTACAATATAATTCAAAAGGTATACGAATGGGTTTAATCTATATGGATAACTTGAGTATACACAATTTACCCTGTAATTATAAATGATCGTTACCTCTTTTTCAAATTAAAAATTATGTTGTAAAATAAGACTATATATATGCATTTATTTGTAAAATGAATGTAAGCGTACTTTCTGGTGCCATCTTATCCCAATTGAATAATTATTCAAATTATGGAAAAAACCAATTTTGTCGGTTTTCATGCGACGTATTTATAATAAAAAAATTAAAAGTATTATTATAAATGGAATAAAAAAAATAATTGGTTAAAATTATATTTATATTATTATTTTTAACATACAAAAAAAAAAAAAAGGGGGTAAACAATAATGCATATTGCGTAGTTAATACCGGGTAAAGAAAATGAACTTCTCATAAGACAAAAAAAATTAAACTGAAACGAAACATAGTTAATTAGGAAAATTTCCGTTTCTTAATGTATAATATGAACCTTTCCTCACAAAAATTTCCCATCAAACTGTGATCCCTCTTTTTATATTATATTTCAGATGACAATACAGAAATTTCTATGTTTCCATCATTTTTGATTTTCTGAAATATAGCTAGGGAATTTTTTTTATTTTTTATCTAAACTTCCATTCTTTTTCCTCCTATACATGTGTATTATATCCTTTTTTACGTTAACGGAATAAAGAATGCAATCCTTTTTAATGAATTTCTTCTCATCTCAACTTTTTAGCAGCTTATTTCTTATTCATTTCATTTCCGTTATATTAACCATTTCAGTTTCATTCTTTTTCTTCTTTTATACCACTTTGGAGGTTTATGCTTTTTCATTTTTGTCGTCAAGATATTAGTCCATTTGTGTTCCCATTCACAAAATTTCATATTCCATGAGATAGCATATACAAACAAAAACTTTTTAAAATTTATAGTTTTTTCTATATTTCCATTTTCGATAAAAGAATAAAACTGAATAAAAGAATTATGATTCATATATAGTAATTGCCTAGAAAGATCACTTTTACATTCAAGCCAGTATTCTACCTTATCGTCCTCTGATGCTTTATATTTTAAAGCTAATTTCTCACATAGATTCCATAACTTACTAACCAAATTATTATACTCTTTTATTAAATAATGGTGATAATAATAAAATGTAACATATACATCTTTCTCACGTATAGTTGGACCAAAGGAATTAGTTAGATTAATTATTTCCTCTTCCGTTAAATTTTTGGAGAGATCAGCTTCATCGCATCTAAAAGGTACTCTCTTACTAATTGTGCTCCCACTTTTACTAATTTCTTTTTCTTTTAATCCATTTCTTAACAGAGTATCATTTAGTTTTGGTAATGATTGAGCAAGTCGTCTCCGACAACTACTCCCAAAATGTAATACTGTTATTGCATTTGTTTTTGATATGGAATATTTATTCTGAAAACAAGAATACAAATTTATGCAAATAAGTGAAAAGGAAGTCTCACGTAATATTATAAGTATTAAAAATCAATATAGCATTTACAAATAATCATTTACATTATTTAAAAGCATAAATATTTCTTACTAATAGCAGTGGTATATTTAATAGAATAATCAGTAAATGGTTGATGTATCTGTACAGTGGAAAATTTTTCAAATTCATCTTTTTGGATACTTTTCTCTAATAATTAATTGAACGTTATTTAACAGGAAGCATTTGAAATATGATATTTTCAGTGAAGAAAATGATTCATTAAGTACTAACCAGTTATTCGAAATTGACAAAATGCTTTATTACATGTTTCTGATAAAAACTTCGTTTTTTAAAAAAAAAAAGAAAAAACACTACTAAAGCTATTCTACATGATAATGCTTCTTTTTTTGTAATATTTTGGTATATTATAATATTACACAGAAATTACGAATGAAATAAATAAATTAGTAAAAAACTAAGAAAAGAGTAAAATATTACAGAGAGATAAATAATAAAATTGAACATATATACTAGCATATACCTTAATTACATGGGTAAATAAGAAAAAAAAAAAAAAAAGGAATTATAGAAAAAATAAATGAATAAATGTCATTCTACAAATAGGAAAAAACACGGGCTAAAAACAATAAAATAAACTATAATCATTTAAGTTATACAATTGCTTAATTAATTTAAATATAAAAATAACTAAATTATATACTAGTATCAAACAAAATTTAAATAACATGTACTTATAAATGATGAGTCAATAAACTTTAACAAATTATACTTTTACAATTGTAAAAAGAATATACTAAAAAATAAAGAGAACATTTTATTCGCTTACATTTAAGAAATAAAAAATTTTCTTTGTTATTTATTATTACTATGATTGTTATATATTTTTTTAAAATTTTTTAATTAAAGTATTCTTTTTTTTTTACAGGGCTAGTTTTTACATTTTAGTAATAATGTTTTCATTGAAATTTTATAGAACATTTAAAATTAGGCAAAATTAGTTATTTTCTATTTTTTCTTTTTCACATTGTGTGATTTTGTTTCGTACTTATATTTACATTTCTTTTTTTATGTTCTGAAAAAATTTATAATATTTTTATATTTTTGTGCAATGTGTTTTTCATCAAACAACGATTTTTTTTAAAACATTAGATGGTTTTATTAGAGAAAATTTTATCTTTTAATTGCTTTGTATGTGGCTTTACCACAAAATTATTATGGATGAATAACATTATTTGGAGCACGTTGTTGTGATCTTTTTTATGTTTATACCATTTCGAAAAATTTTCCTGCATTGTTTACATTAATATGCACACCTCAAAAAAAATTCATTTTACTCTTATTAAAAAAAGAAATATTTAGTAAATTCAATTTTTTTATATGCACACAAAGTGGGGGTATATTGTATTTTTTATTTTATATGCAAAATTGTTGCATTCTTCGGAGCTTTTTCAGAAAGGTGTAAATTAAAAAATGAAGCATTGTTGTATATAAAGTAAAAATGATGTAAAAATTATCTTCCTGTAATTTTAATAATCATTTTTATTCACAAAAACTTATATATTTTGTGTATTAGTTTTGGTACTTATCCGTTCTAAATGTTCTTAAGCTAATGCAATTTTTTCAATGAAAAATGTGTTTTCTGCAGTGTCAAATTTAAGTACGAAAAAGGGAGAAAAACGAAAGGAACAAATTTTTAGTTTCTCATTTTTTTGTTCACTAGCAGCTATCCTTCATGGAGTATTGCGCGTAAATTTTTTTTACAATTACTGAATTCCTCAAGTCGAAATTTTTCATTTCTAAATGATTATTTAACACTCAGGTGAGGGGTCAACGTATTGGCGAAAGCCCCTAAGCCTTTATTATGGTGTTAAGCTTATCATCCTACATATTTTGTTAAGCGTAAATAATGCAGCATTAATATTATTACATAGAAACGAAACACATGTACATATTTCAGTGCTATTCTGTTCATGCGGTATAAATAATGCTTACAAAAAAGAAGCTTATATTGTGTTTAAGGCCCTGTGATAGGAGGTAAACTTAGCTTGAGTCAAAAAATTGCAAAATTTACATGCATACATTACAGCGTACAATTGTTAGAATGTGCTTTTCAAATTCAATCGCTAAACTAAAAGGCGAGAAGTACACGTTAAAATTCTTCTTTTTTTTTTTTTTTTTTTTTTTGCGTACAAAAGTGAAATTAACTCAAAACAGCTTAAAAAATTTACGTACATATAAAAAATTAAATGTAAATGTTAGAAATCATAAATTAAAAAAAATTAAACCATAGCTAAAATTAGCACAAAAATGTGTCAACGAAAGAGCGGTTAATTTGTATTTTTATACTTTTCGCTGAATTATTCGCAACATTTCTTCCTTTCACTTTAAAATTATTTGATTAAAGATATTTAAAAAATATATACAAATAATATTATAAAAAGTGTGAAGATAATATAAAAATTTATAAATAATAACGTAAAACATTTATTTTTTTAATAATGAAACTAAAGTCAGTATTAAAAAGCGTACCTATGACAATGTATGGGGGAAATAACATTCCCCATGTGGTGTAGACTGATACTATTAAATTACTTATCTAGACAAAATTCCCAACTTGTGTGTACCATAATACGGAAAGTATAACTAAAGGGTTTAGAAAATTACTTGATTCTTCGAATTCCTTAAAAGTTTTTACGAAATGCTACATTTACTGCACAATAATATTTCACACAAAAATGTAAGGGTACCACAACATTTTTCATGAGTATGAGCATAAAATACGCACTCCTAAACATAGTACAAATAATAGAAAATAGAAATGGAAAACGCGCTTTTTACTTTACATGAATAATTACGGAAGTTCTATGTGACTATTTACTTACGAAGACATGGTATATACAGGGTACTGTCAATTGCACAACCTTATATATGCTTTCAAGATATGCTGCAAAGTAAAAAGGTAAAAATTAAAAAAAAAAAATTTAAAGGTAAAAATTCGTTTTAGTATATTTCTTTTTTTTCGTTATTCGCTTTTGTCCTTTATCCCTTCTAAGTGTGAAAGTAATTAGGGGTCACAACAATGTTCCCATGAATAAATGTAATTAATTTTAAGTGTTTCCCCTTCAAAGATACATTTTTGAATTGTGCTTATAAACAAAAGGCTTTTTAGTAGCACAACTAAATGAGCAGACTTTAGCTAAATTTAATTTTTTCTGCACTTTTATTTATATGAAGACTGCTGCATATCCACCTTTTTATTGATGCTTTTTTTTATCTTTTATGCTTTTTTACCTTTCCCTATTAATTTTTACAATAAAATGGATATTTTTTTTAACTCTGTTTTTTCCCATTTTACTTTTACATTTAAACCTGAAATATAACATTTTTGAATAGAATTAAAATGTTTCTTATTACTGAATGTTAGGTGTAGTTTGGATTTTTTCTCTTTTTTTTTTTTCTTCATTAAGAAGTTATTTTTTTATTAACTTAAAACATAGTTTTACAATTTTTATGTAACAAATTAATTTATAAATAATAAAACTTTTTATAATTAAAAATATAAAAATGAATAATTTTCATATACAATCCTTTGATAACCAAGAAAAATATCATAGAGGAGTAATATGCAGAAGAACATGTCGATAATTAACATCCTACTGATGTTTATACTTTTAAATTCTCTTTTACTAGTAAAAAACAAAAACCTTTATAATTTAAAATATCGAAAATAACTCTTATACTTTATTACTTTCTATTTTTTTAATATATCATAATTTTTTTTTTTTTTTTATATTACGCCCATTTATTAACCATTTATAGAATGTTGTTTGCATGTCGAAGTTCGCTGAAGCTACAGAGTCAAAGTTAATTATCACATGTAAGAACAAATTAGTTTCATTGATATCAAATATAATAGCACCCACTTTAGAAGAAACCGACTACGATAATCAGACTAGAAAAAATCACCCTCCATGCACTAGTAAACTGACACTGGAATGTAAGGAAAATAGTATTGTAAAAGAATTAACGAAAGATGAATTGCTAGAAAAACTGGATTTGTTATGTTCTGATGTTGGAAAGAAGAAATTAGGATCTGCATTATTCTATTACAATAATTATCTGCACTTATGCTGCAACGAAATGATACGAAAGTTATGGAAAACATACAAACAATTGTTAATAGAGAACAATATACCAGAAGAAGAAGGAATAATATATTGGATGGATTGTAAGAAATCACTTACTAGTGAACTGAACACATTGAGTGAAGTTTATAGAAAATATTACCATGCTGATATTGAAGCGGAAGACCTAGGTAAAACCGGAAACTGCAGATTATTTTTACAGCTTTGTAATTGGTTAGGGAATTATGATAAGAAATATAAAGAGAAAAAATGGACCAAATTATTAAATGAAAAAATGATAAATCATCATTTGTCGAAATTAAATCAGCGTAAGAAAAATGCGACTAAAAAAAGAGTCAAAAAGAAAATCATGGAAAGAAAAGTAAGCACAGGATGAAGTATCCGATGTGTCTTTAAAAAAGTTGTAATTGAACATTTTATTAACCAAAAAAGATAAAACAATAACTGCGCACTTAATGGAGGGGAAGAAATCTGGAGAAGAATAAAAAAAGAGAAAATTTGATTTTTGCAAAATATACCTACTATCTACAAAGACAAACGAAGAACATTTTTTATTATTATATCCTACAGGGTATAACTAAATTTGTTTCTCTTTTTAATGAAAAAATGTTTTGCACTGAAGGATCCACCTCTTACGTATTTGGAAACGTAAAATTTTCAACCCTTTTTGTTAAACTAAATAATGTTATAAATTAAAAATATGTCAAAGTTATGGGTGCCCTGAATGTGCATAACTTCTAGCTTCTTATTTTTTCTAGTTATTTAATGTTATTATAATATATAAAAATACTTTACATAAAATTGCCATCAATACACTTTTTAGTATACCGCTAAGTTTATTATTTAACTCATTAAATTGATTATAAAGTTATATTGTCGCTTCTTATAATACAGCAATTGTTAGATATCTAGTGCAAATTATACCCAAAGGCATTCTTAATTACCTTTTTCCTTTGTGTATGTATATATACGTTTGCATGCATGCATGCATGCAAGTGCATACATGTGCACGAAAGTATACATGCGAATTAGTGGAAATTATTTGCCATAAATTCCACAACCCTTTACATCTGAAATATAGTGCTTCCAACGAGTGTCGCAAGGATAAATCCTATATATCAAATTTAAATTTGAAAATACATCTTCAAGAAAAACCCTTTGTTCTAATTTCTCGTACAATACCAGCATAATTACGGTAAAACTTCTTTTTATGCAACATGTGCATATTCTTAAAAACGCTAATACCTTTCAGCCGAATAACCATTTTTAGTAACATGTCATAAAAGTTAGCATAGGTCATTTTCGTGAAGTATATATCTTGCTCTTCAATAAGGGCATTTTTCATCATTTTTATCGCTTTAATATATAATAACGAATAATTAATTAGTCATAACTAATCATTTTAACGTTTTTGCAGAGTGCTTTCTTTGAACGTGATATATATAATAAAGAGAATGAGTATGTTTTCTGAATTTTGATAGAAATGATACAGTAAAAAAAAGTGAACTTAAATGAAAATAAACATTATCATAACGAAATTTCAAAACATTCATGGATAATATTTGATTGTAGATATATTTACAATATATTTATCATGTCGTATACGACTAAATAAGAACTTATTTCAAGTACATGTTATGCCCCTTAACAAATTTAATTTATATTAATTAGTGAAAAGAAGTAGGAACACAACTTAAATCGGTGCAGATAAGAAGCTGCATGTTTACCCCTTTTTTTAAATAACAGACAATTCTCTTCCAAAGTATTATTATGACTCAACACGTGAAAATGTATATATATATATGACAATGATCTCGATGTACCTTAAATTATCAAAGTCACATATATTCAATATTTTAATATGAATAAAATGACGAAATGGTCAGTTTTTATAGAATGAAAATTGTGCAATTTTTCCCTGTTGGATCTTTATTCTAAATTTGCTGAAACGTTAAAATCGAATTCGGCATTAGTATCTCTTCTTTATTTTAATCTTATATACATTTCTTCACGAACCAACATAATGAGGTAAATTCGTGTTCGTATTTTATATCTATCATGTGACACATTTTATTGTATGCCTATTTAGCACAATGAATAAATAAAATAAAATGTTAAAATAAAACTTGCTGATGCCGCTTTTCCCTGAAATAACTTTGGGAGGTTAAAACTGCACAGAGATTATATATAGATTTTTACGATTAATTAAAAAGGAAGGAACATATTTTTCTTGTATTATCTTTAAATTGTAAATTCATATAATCAGTAAGCAAGGAAAGTATTTCATATTTTGCATAAATATAGTAAAGAAACATTTTTATTACAATAACGAAATTGTTAGAGAAAATAAAACGAAACACACATATTATAAATATATAAATTATTTTCATATATATGTATTATTAAAGGTGATACCTCTAATATTTTAATATACAACAATAGATTATAATTACATTTAAGAGGAATGAATTTTTAAGCACATTTATATATATATAATTTGTACTTATGGATACATGAGATATTTTTTTTTCCCTTTACATTCCTGTTAGTAATGCTGTAAAAACGATACTATTTGTTTTTAAAAAGTATAATGAAAATGTATCCATTCATAAGAACAATAATAAAATTTGTTATCCTATATTAAAGAAGTATTTTAAATGATTATTAAGCGATCATGCTAATTTCAACGAAAACTGGCACTTTTAATATAGAAAAATAAGATCATAATATAACGCATTCTAAAAAAAGTATGCTAATATAGTAGTGTTAATGTAAAGATCATTCTAGAAACAATACATTAATAATAACCTATTTAATATTATTACGAAATATATTTTTTATTCAAGGGCATATGTTTAATAAAAAAGTAAAGCATTATAAAATTAGTCACAAAAATTATGTACAATATTTCACTAAATAACAAATAACACCATATGCAGTACATAATATTATGCATCATCCATTAATAGGATACCCATTTTGTATAATTCTATTTTAAATAATTTATGTGATTATACAAGAAATAACCAGCTAAGTTGATAAACACAACAAATACAGCATTTATGTATTTTAAAATAATTAGAATAAAACATATAAAATTTTGCATTTTTTTGAATTCTGCTAAAAAAATATAATTTCATTTTTATTATTCTATTTTCGCCTTAACGAGCAAATAGCTAGTTCTCAGATGTATTTCTATTTTTGTACTATACTGTTATTATTTTTATTTTAGAAGGCATCCTAATCTTGCATGCTAAAAGCGTGATATTACAGTCGCCTAGTGTTATATCATATTTTTAATTTTAGCGAATACGTTATTTATATTTTTAAGGTGCAACCTGCACATTTACTAGTTTTTACTTGAGTTAAAATTTTTTCCCTTATACATAATTACTTAGTTATAATCAGAATGATTACATATATATATATATATATATATATATATATATATATATATATATATATATATATATATAACCGCGCACTATTGTTATGTTTATTATAATAAAATTGTGTTTTCTTCTTAATGCATTTAATAAGTATTATAATTTAAATATAAACGAAATAATGTATTTGATTCTGACACACTAAAAAAAAAAAGTGTTTATTATAAAATATTTGTTGACCTTTATATTAATTTTATATTTTGTGTATTTCTTTTAATTAAAAATGTTGCATTTTTGTGTTTACTAATTTTCTATATGGAGTAATAATTTCTATAGTATTACCTTGCTTTCTCTATTTTGATATATGTAAAATAAAAAAGGGAAATAACCATATTAATAATTTCGATACACATAAAGTAAAACTAATAGTATCGTTTAAGAAACTTAATACTAATTAAATGACAAAAAAGTTTAACTATTTATCCTGTAAAAAATAGAGGCTTCATTATTGTATATTTATTTTTAGCAAAGGTTAATGTTCACTTTTATGCGAACTTTACAATCTCAGCATTCCAACTTATTTTTTATGAAATACGCTATCAAAGTGATAATACTAATATGGGCATGTTTCTTTACGTACATTGTAACATGCTTCTTTTCTATGTAAACTTGTATAAAGAATGAAAAAAACAATATAATAATAAAATATGCTGCAGCCTTCGTGCACTGCTCTGTATATAGGCAAATATATCACGAGAATTGTGCATCTTCTTATTTATAAAATTAAAGAAAATATTAGGATTTTTTTTAAACGTATAAATCTGTGAGATTATGAACCTATTAATTAGAAATCAGTAAAGGGTATAAAATTGTTAAAAATATAATAAAACTAAATTTCTTTCTTTTACAGTGAAAATTTATTAAAGAAAACCAAAGAGTAAAATGCAAAATATAATTGTATAAATTATTTTCAAAGTTATAAAATTAAACTCACCAAATTATTAAAATTGAAGTAACGAATATTTATGTTCCAATAAAGTAAAATAGAGAAAAATTTAACATTAAGCGATAAACGTATTATATATATTATTATATATCTTTCATCAATAATTACACATCGTTTTTCCTAATATTTGTTACATCTCCTTATTAATAATAATAAGCAAATGCAAAACTTTTCTCTAAATAAGGTGGTAATAATATGTACTATCACACGAACAAATTTAATATACGTCAGCTATATTATTTAAATGAATTTTAAATTAATATTATGTCACAGATTTGCATGCGAACCGGAAATAACATTTTCAATATAGCAAGGTGGAATTGCAATATATATAACTGTATAAGAAGTCAGGACAATGAATACATGTAGTGCTACATATAAGCTATTTAGTTAAAGATATAATATTTTCCTAATTATTTTATTTAGATATTTCCACAAAATTTTTTCTTATTGAAGGGAATATATCGTACAAAAAACGTTACAACAATATATTTTCAGTACAACGCAATATTGTAACATGTCCTTTAAATAATCATGTTATGAGTGATAATCAAAATTAGAAAGAATTATTAATAAAATCTTAAATTTTTTCCCCTTTTTTTAACCATGTTAAAGAATGTAAGAAAGGCCTCATTTATTAACACTAATGTGTACCATTCCCATATATATATATATATATATATATATATATATATATATATATATATATGTAAAAATGAGAAATGGGAAACGTCAAGAACATCATTTTTTTTTTTGAAATTAACCTAACGTATAATTTTATATGTTTATGATTCTCTATTCTCCATAATATACAAATGAGGAGAATTCATAAATGCATTTCCATTATAACGTTATATTACATTAACTGTTATTTTTATATATGCATCAATCATGCTTGTTCAATTTAAAAAATAATATTAATGTTGTGTAATAAAATGGTTTAAATTTAATATTTGTTAGTTCCTAATTTTCCTAAGAATGGTTGTATTTTTTTTTCCTTACTATTCCGTTTTTATACATGTTCTTATATAGGATAAGTACTAATTTTCGATAATTAAATATATTTTATTTTTTTTCTTTATATTATTTATAATTTGTTTAATTAATTTATTTCGTTTGTTTTTCTTAACTCATATTTTGTAATGAAATAAAGTAAATATTTCTCCATCTCTATATAGAAGAGATAAATATTATTTTGTTTTATTCTATTTTTATTATTAAAAGAAATTCCATTTTTACTTTAAAATTAAAATAAATATTTTTATTACATTTTTGAACACGCTTGTATTCTATAAAAATTTTTGTTTAATTAAATTAATAGTTTAAAATATATTCCTCAGTAAAATTACCCATTTAAATTGGAAAAATATCAAAAAAGATGAATTCCTGAAAGAATATTTTATCCAGGATGGTCATAAAACTTCTGGTTTTTCTTCTAATTATACTTATATTAGTATGAATACACTAGATATTAAAATCTTTAAAATGGTATTATATTTCTTAATATTATATTTACTTTTTTACTCTTTTTTCTCTATAAAAGTATACTTTAAAAAATTACCTAATTTTTTCCCCTTTTATAGAATAATATTTGCCCATATAATGTGCATACCGCATCAGAGATAAAATCCAATAGTGGATTTTCCAGAAAATTAGATAAGTTATCAGAAGAAGAATGTACGTTTATGAAAAAATGAAATTGGATAAAATTCAATGTGGAGAAGCCGAAAATGCAGAGACATAAGAACTTTCATGTGGATGTAAAGAATCCGATATTAATAAAAGATTATATAAAAGGAGGAAATGGTTAAACTAGTTTTTTTCAAAGGCTTATCTACAGGTGAAAAAAAATATATATTTCCTTTTTTTATTATGATAAATACTCAAACAATCCTTATAATGAAATGATGATCAGATTAAAAATAAAATGTAAGAATTTAGCAAGCAGATATTCAATAAAAGAGGAAGTTTTTAATAAATACTGGATGGAATGCGAAGAACTTAATCAAACCTTAGATGTCATGAATAACAAATCGCATAAACGCATACTCTCTCGTATGAAAAGGGTGCTGTATAACTAATAATGTGAGTTTTATTTTATTTTTATTTAATTATCGTAAGTTATGGAATAAAAATATGAATAACATTGAGGAAAGATATACCAAAAAATTTAATAAACAAATAAAAACACTTAAAAGGTAAGAATTACGTAAACCGTATTAAAAATAATACATGCAAAGACAAAATAGATGAAATAAAATAATCAAGGTAGTTGTTAAAAAATACATTTGTAAAATATTTCAATATTATATCTTATAAATTAGGAAAGAAAAAAGAGATTGTGCGTTAATGAAAAAAAGCGAATTCGAAAAATATGTTTCACTTTTACATTTAGCAGTATGCGTGATAATTAATTTGCTAATTTTATTTTAGAGCCATAGAAGGAATTACATGGAACACATGTTCGTTTATTGATGAAAAAGTTGTTTAATGAGGTCTCCAGTTCTATATTACAAATGGAATAATTATATATTTGTGTGTAATAAATTATATTACTTTATTTGTGAAAAAAGTATTGTAACTTCTATGTTACCTTTTGCGGTTTCCTGTTCTATTCTATATTTACATTAATTGTTTCTATTTGGCATGGTATGATACACAACGTAAAATATATAATTATTATTTTTATTATAATAGAAAGAAGAAATATTTATATTTTTTAAGAAAAATATAAAACTACGATTAAATGAATGTTCGGATTTCCATGGTAAGAATAAACTTACAATTTTTACTTGAATTGTATGGCAAAAATATAATTATTTACGCTTTTACTTATATCTACATGTGTTATTGTTCTGTTACATAATGTTTTGTCTTATTTTATAAATGATTTATAATTTTAAATGAGTTACTATGAACTAATCATTAAAGGACATGCTGAAAGTATTATGTTTTTTGATAACATGTTAAATTAATTAAAAACACCCATTAATCTTATTTTAGCATAGAATACATAAAGATATGTCTTGTGCACGCAAAATTCATATCTTATTTGCATATATTCAAAGATACTGGTTACTTTGATCCCAAAGTAGTAAGCATACTTACTACCATATCCCAAATACTGGAATTGATAAATGTCATAAAAAAAGAATAGCACTAATTAATAATTAAATTATGCAGTAGTAACATCCCATTTAGTTATTCACAGAAAACATTAATTCATCATAAAATATTATTCGTTCACACTTGAAGAATACATTATATGACCGACAGATATGTGTTATATAATTTTTTATAGAAATGAAACCAAAAAATATATAATTAATTAGAAAAAAAAAAAAAAAAAAATTAATTTCCATCAAAAATAACTATTAGCAATAAAAATATTGTGCAAATATATGCTAAGATTACATTGTTTCACATACATCTATAGAGCAGTAAAAGAATTGTGTAAACCAATTTAAAGAACATATTTTAAAGAAACACAGTGAAGCTCAATTTCATTTATATATATTATTCCAAAGCAAAAAAAAAGAATAAAAATTAAATTAGTACAAATATGAATACACATATTTTCTACATTCTCCACATGAGAGGCAATTTCCTCTCAAAAAATTACTAAGCAGAGCGCAAAAAAATAAAATAAAATAAGTATCATTTTGAATATATCCAGAAAATTAAAAAAAAAAAACTGTATACTGTTCATCTTTATTCGCGAAATTACAGCTTTGACAATTGTATTATTCAAATTAATCTTTTTTCTATGTGTATATATAAATATTAAATAAACACATATATATTAAGAATAAGAAAGCTTATAGAGCATGTTGTTTTTAGGATGCATTTGCATACTAATAAAAAATAATACATATAAATAATAAAAAATTTAATAAATCATTTTTCTTTTTGTATTATACATTGAACTTATTAGTTGGTATTGTAGGAAAGGTCAACATGTCCCATATGAAACGTCATAAGAAAGTAACAAAAAATAACCTTATTTATTTTTGTGCAAGAAGGAAAAGGGACGAGTTCACACAAAATAAGTTTTTTACATTTTATATAAATATTCTTATTAAACTACATTCTTCATATAGGTAATATTATTTATAAATACTTTTAAAAATAGAAGAATATATTTTATAATTGTGATCGGGTAAATATGAACATTCACATGTAATGGTTACCACATAAATAATAAACTTAAACATCCATTACACATAAAAGTATTTTACCTTAACGTTTCTCATTTTTCCGATTTTATGCTTTCACTTTTTTATTATCGCGTAAATTATGCAAAAACTTGTCGTATTGTACATTAGAGTGAACAAATTTATATACATAATGTTTACTGAATAGCATTATTTTAATTGCAAAAGGATTAGAATAATGTTCTAAATATATTTTTTGAAAAGATTTACAATTTATATTTACGTGAACTATTTGTGCTTACTTTCCATAACATATAATTCTAATATAAATATCGTCCTAAACGTATTTATAATGTGTATAATTTAGTTTTTCGCAAATATATAAAACTAAAATACATTGTATGTTATTTTATTCCATGTAATAATAAAATTTTGAGTATTTTTCCCAAAGTGTACTACGAAATGCCTGTATTTATAAATTTACACATATATATATGAGAATATATATAACTATTGTGTACTTTATTTTTTTGTATAACTTTACAAAATAATTAAAAATTATAAATGCTGTGTTATCAATTAGTTTTTTAAATATAAAACACACATATTTCTTTTGTAATGAGAAATTAATTATTTTCTAAACATTTTTTCATGTTATATTAATGCGCAATGTTTATAAATATTTTATAAAATATGCACCATTCCTTTGATATACATGTGCTTTGAAAAAAAGGTAATAACATACATTACAATGTAGTAAACGTCGCTAACAATACGTCCTCAAAAGTAGCATTGATGAATTCATTGAAATCACTTCCATTGTATTTAATAAGAAAATATAACGTGAGAACAGTATATTCTATGCATAATAAAAAATTATGAATTCATAATAACACATTGTTTGAACATTTATGAAAAATTCATATTAGTAATACTATCAATGTAATAACAGAAGTAAATAAATATTATAAATTTAATGAAAAAAAACAAGAATTCAGTGCATATTATTAAAATAAATGGAACAAAGGGCATTTTTAATTATCATAAAAAATCTGAAAAATATATTATAAAATTATATTTTTTTATATGCATACACAACAAACCAAAAATAACTTGTAGATTAATTCTAATAACAGATTTTTAATAAAAATTGAGAACTTCAATAAGTCCAATTAAGATAAATTAATATAAAGAACAAAAAATAAAACTTAAATTGGTATACATAAAAATTTATATTTTTTCTAAATATTTCATAAAAAGTTAATTTTTTTTCAATGCCTCTTTAAGAAGAAAAGGATGTGTGAAACAAAAATAATCGCTCAGGGGGGTTATGAACAACTTGGAAAATATACATACAGTAAAGAAGTCTCATGTGCAATTTAGAAATTTTGAACACAAGTAAATGAAAATTTCATAAGTTAAATAAATTTTCTCTTAAAAATTTATTT
Source organism: Plasmodium ovale wallikeri (assembly GCA_900088485.1). Classification (NCBI taxonomy): domain Eukaryota; phylum Apicomplexa; class Aconoidasida; order Haemosporida; family Plasmodiidae; genus Plasmodium; species Plasmodium ovale. The sequence continues at coordinate 55,176 of FLRD01001805.1, read as the reverse complement.
TTTAATGAACATTAATATTACAAATGACTCTTTATACAGTTATTCTGTTTACATCCACAAAATAATGCTTATAAATGAAGTTATCATTTTTTTTTTTATTATAGATTTGCACAACTGTAAAATATATATATATAAATGTAGCTCAAAAATTAGGGTTATTTATTACGTGATCTTTGCTGAATCATCATGTAAGTTTATGCAAAAGAGAAGTACAACATTTCTAATATCAGTGATTCAGAACATCACAGCAATATAATATATGCGTGTTTTGTATAAGGCATCGTGTATTGAGCCACGCAATATCTTTTTTTTACGTTAAATAAATAAACGTTTAGCACATTGTATTTATCATGTTTCCTTATTTAATATAAAATGCATTAAAAAATATAAATAATAATTTTATATTTTATTACATGTGAAAATTATGGTTATTCGAGAATATAATACATCTTTTACGTTTACATTTATTTTATGCATTCTTTATAAATTTTCAGATCTTTTTCCTTTTTAATATTTTTACGATTACTTATTAAATCAATAAAATTTATGTATGAATTTCTTTCTTTTTATATATTATATTTTTATATTTCGTTTATATATTTTATTTTCATATATTATTTTTGTGTTTTATGTTTTTAATTTTAATTTTTCCATTTTTATATTAAGAATAATGTTTATTCATCTCTACTGTATAATATAACAATATTTGTGATAATTGGACGATAAAAAATATGATGGACATGTATTTCTTTTTAACTGTAAAATGCATTGCTACAAAAAATATATAAATTTACATAAATATATTATTATAGGAATTTTTACGTGTAAATATTTCTTTTTTTTAGCTCAGTTAAACCATTAGCCGCAGTTATATGACTAAGATATTCTTCTTATCAGTATCATAGCTTTATTTGACAATATATATAACTATAAAATTATTTATAAAAATGTAAAATGCCTTCATATTAAAAGATTACTTAAACCATTATAAAAAAAAAAAAAATAATTTTTCTTATATTTTTTGTACACTATGATAACATTGATGTTTAAAATGATGCAATGTTAAGCATCTGATATAATGATACATATATTTATTGCGTTTTCGGAAATTATAATTATTCTTGTTTTAGTTATTTTTTATAGTTCTCATTACTTTAAATTAGATACAGTTATAACTACATAATTGAATTCAGATGTATATATATACATGCATACTTATAGTGATATATATAGCGAACTTATCTAATAAATTCGTTTATTGAATATTTTCAAAGACAAAACATAAAAATATGTACTGCTGAAGTGGCGACAACATAGGTATGAATAATTTTCCTTCCTTACAAATAATGTTCTATTTAATACTTCCTTATACTTATGTATTTTAATTTTTCATATATTCATATATGTATTTTTATGAATTCTTTTTTTTTAGAAATGCATTTTTCGCTTTTATGAAAAGTTTAAGCGATTTTCACAAAATTTTTATGTTTGTACGCGATATATTGTGCAGTAATTATTGTACTTCACAAGATGCTTCGGTGTATTTACAATGTCATATTATTTCTATTACCGTTTAGGTAAATTACTCTTAGGAAAATATGTTTTAGATGTTTCGAGTTGTACCATGGTCTTCCATGTTATAAGCCCAAATTTATATCAAACAGAAAATGTAAAATTTACAGCAATATATTTTCTATATATTGCTTTATATTCAATTTTAATTCATGGTAAAAAATAATGACCACATTATAACGTACTAATATATATTCAGTAGGACATTACTGTTACATATTTTGTAATAAATAACTAATATATATACGTTTCTCAATACGACTATAACTATGAAAACGAAAAATAAAATAGGAAAAAAATACTTATAGCTTGACTTTAATATAAATATATTTATTATTCATTGTCTTTCTAGTAATTGCACTATTTTTAATCATTTTCTCGCACATGTAATTAAAAATTTTTCATTTACAAACATAGTTTGAACACAGTTATGTATATACATAAACAAAAAAAAAGGAAAAAAGGTACATAAGGATATTTTTAACACACTTAGAACTTACGTGATAATCAGCATCAAAAGCTTAGTACTAACTACATGATGATAAGACCTATTTATACACCAGCTAAGGTGTACAAATTTTATTGTTTAATTCTTTATGCGGAGCTTTCTGAGATGTTGCCCTTGATATGAAAATTAGAAAATTCCTTTTTATCTTATTATTGTTTACGCGTTTGATGAACACAATGCAGTTTGTATTCTTTTTCTTCTTATATGCACTGTATAACACATTGTATTCTATGCATAGTTTACACGGAACTAAAAACAAAAAATTTCGGGAAAAATTAACATAGCTGCTTCAAACCGCTGTTTTCTTTTGACGGTAAAAAGAATACAAGGATTAAACACTGCAATACCTACCTAATCATTAAAAAATTATAAGAGTTTTACCATTTAAAATTTTATTGAAACTACTAATATGCGAATATGCAGGTCATTAATCTGTTTCGTAATTGTAAGAATGGTGTTTAACAATTTGTTTCCTTTTCGTGAAATCATCATTACGCAAAAAAAAAAAAAAAAAATTGTTTAATATGGTTATATTAATTATTTTCACAAATGAAATTATTATAATGTAAGCGTCGAATTTGCTCCCTTTTTATTAATAAAATTAGTGTAAATTTAATTTTTAAAGGAAAGAATTATTACGCGTATTTTTTTTTTATTTACGTAGATCTATTATACAAATTTTTTTTAAATTCTGCAACTGAAAATATGAGATTATTTTTTCTAAGAAAAGCAATACAATAAACGTTTTTGCAGATATTATTATAAAACATTATATTTCATTATATATGATCTTTACATAAGCATTCTGCCACCGATATAAATTTTAATAAAGAGCATTTAAAATGTGGTAAACCAAAAAATTTAATACATATAATAACAAAGGGAAAAATTACTACAAAAAATGCTTAGAATGTTACAAATACTTTCCTTAGCTAATTGACATAATTTTCACCTATTAATTTATTTTATTTGAAAAAAAATATGATTTTTCCTGAACAAGGTAAAGTTCCATGATAATATGTAAGTGGTAATATTAAAATTCAAAAAAAAAAAAAAAAAACATGCTGCTAAATAAAAATATCATTAAAAATATATAAAATTATAAAGAGCCAACAAACAAATATGATTTTTCATAAAATTTATTTTTAATATTTTCAGTAATAATACGCAAACACGAGAACCGTTATAAAATGTATGCATCTATCCCTAAAATTCTACTACAAAATAAAATATAAAAAACGTCAGTAGAATCCTTTTTTTTTTTAAATTACTCCAAAATTTATTATTCTATATTTATTCTCTTCTTTTTACCTGAATTCACAGATGTTACAGTTCTATATATGCAATTTCATTAATAGATAGCATATCCCGATAAAATTATTACTTTTTATTAGTATAATATTTCGTTTTTGTTAAAAAGTAGTTCTATAATGCCACAAAAAATTGGTTTAAATTTAATCTTTATTTTTGCTCAATTTATCCTTGGATCTTTGTAATGTTATTTTTTTATTCTTTTTTTTTTTTTTTTTCTTTATATCATTATTTAGAAGCTGTGACAATAATTATATTCATTTATTTTTAATTTATTTTATTTATTTTTTTTTTTTTTTATTTTTAAGTACATGTTATAAAAAAAATAAAATTATATTCTCCTAATTATTATATAGAACGGATAATAATTGCATATTTATATTTTTTTTTTTTTTTCCTTTTTTATATCAATGTTTTTTTTTTTTTTATCGTAACCATATAACAAATAATGTTATTATATTTTAAAAGTAATTTATACATCATACTTAATTAGCCTAAGTATATCCCTTTTCAAAAACATTCCTAATTAAATTTACCTCTTTATTCTAAGAAAAATGTCGAAAGAAATGAATTAACGAGGACTTAATTTATCCCGGACCACCATATCCTTGTTAATTGTTTTGCTGCATATACTTGCATTCGTAAGAAAAAAATGAAAATTTTAAGGAAGTAGATGTTCTTATATTACGTCATATTACATTAACTTTTAACTCATTTTCTTCTATATAATGATTTTTACATATTATCTATCTTCATCACATTTTACAGAATAACGTTTGCTTGTATGAGGTGAATACCTTTTCCGAGTTGCCCCTGAGTGACAGATGCTCAAGAGTATTGGATGGAATATCACCAGAACTTAATGATACTCCTGATAAAACAAGAGTTTCGGTAAAAAAGGGTGATGGACCAAAGAGTCCTAATAAAAAGGGTGATGGACCAAAGAGTCCTAATAAAAAGGGTGATGGACCAAAGAGTACTGATAAAAAGGCTGATGAACAAAAGAGTACTGATAAAAAGGCTGATGGACCAAAGAGTCCTAATAAAAAGGCTGATGGACCAAAGAGTCCTAATAAAAAGGCTGATGAACCAAAGAGTACTGATAAAAAGGGTAATGAACCAAATAATAGTTGTTGTGATAAACCCAAAGAAACTGATAATCGATACGAACATGAAAAAGGTAAAAATGCACAAAAAAGATTATCAAGGAAAGAGATAGATGATTTGTTATCATCCGAAGGTGGTGATCTAACTGAACAACAATTGCATAATACTCTCTGTAGTTTTACCACTTGTTTGAGAGGTGATTTTGATTCTTTTAAGAAGGAACTGAAGGATAAGTTAGTGGATTAGGGTGAAAAAAAAGGATTACCAAAAAATGTTATAGACAAATATATGGATGGATATGAAAAAGGTTCTGAACATACTTACGAACAATGGAAGAAGAAATTATGGGATGATTTCGATAAACATTGTTCTGGAAAAAAAAAGTGCAACAAAAATTGTGTAACAAAATTATTATCTAAATGTGAAAAGAAATGGAAGGATGGTAATCGTACTTTTAAAAGCGAATGGCAAAATCATTTTAATAAATTTGCAAAAAGTGTAAAAACTAAGAATTAAGAGAATGTAACGACCTAAAGTAAAGTTAAAGTGATACCCGAAAAAGAAAAATCATAAGATGAAGAATTGGTGCAAGTAGATTATTATAAGAAGTTATAAACGTATAGCTTATGAAATAAAAAAGGAAAAATAATAGGTATATTTATAAGGAAATCATAATAGAAATAATACTGTTAGGTGCATTTTTTCATTTTGCACATCAGAAAGTATATCCGTACCAAATTTACTATATTAGAATCTTTATCAATCTTGCATTTCATGTTCTTCATTTAGATGATAAAATTATGCATTCCTGTTTGTTCTAAACTATGTTATTTTAATTTGTTAAAAAATCGTATTCATGTACTCACCATATTTTGTGCAATTTTGAATTACTCTTTTTTTTGATTTGACTTATTTATGTTTATTATAAATTAATACAGGAGTTAAAGTTTATTATTATTATTATTATGCCAGTAATAATATTTTCGTTTTTTAGGAAACGTATAAAACTAAACCAAGATAAATGTTCTATTTTTCGTCGTGGGTTTAATCCATTATTTTGTATTCCATATATGCTACAAAATATTCACAAATATTTGTGCAAATATATATATTTACACAGATGTTCCCTTTCTTTCTTTTTCTTTTTTCTTATGGCTTTCCTTTAATTAGTAATGTAAAATTTTCCTTTATAAAATTTTTTTCTCATAATCGTGTGCATATTCTTCCATTTTTAGACAATTCATTCTGTGTAATAATTATTGTAAATAAGACACTTAGGGGAATTCATGAAATCGTACTATTTCTTCTATGATTTTATTGTATTATTCTTACCATGTCATTAACTGGATATTTCAAATGGTGACATAATTTTTAAGCCACCAATATTTATCACATAGAAAATGTCATTTAACATTCATTTTAAATTCATTGGGGAAAAATGACCATTATGTTTTACTCTAATGTGTATAAAATAACACATTATTATTATGCTTTTTATTATGGTAATGCTGTTTCTTTTTTATGTAGTTAATAATAATTAAAAATAGATATAAAAATAGAAAGTTCATAATTCAGAGTATGAAGAAAAGAAAACGTTTTATTACCCTAGTGTTTTCTTAGCGTTTGCATTAATTTGATTTATTGTTTTATTCATTTATCCATCAATTTGAGTTATTTGTTAATTATTAATTTGCTAAATAGAGGAGTAATTTTAAATGCCTTAAAATGAGCACAGTTATCAAGTTTTGATAGATTAACACGAATTAAATGATACAGGGGGATATATTTTTGCCGTCTTTAAAATCTACAGTTTTTATTTTTGAAATTGTATATAGAGTTTTATGAAACATTATCTTTCATATGAAAACTACAAATTTCTTTTTTTTATTTTTACTGATCACGCATAAGTTCAATGTTGTGCAGTATGTGCACGCTTTCATCCTATATTCACTATGTAACACACTCTATTCTGTACATAGCACGGAATGAAAAACGTAATGCAGTAAGAACAATTGTCAAAGCAACTTCACACCACTGATCTTTGGATGACAAAAATAAAATAAGGATTAGGCATTGAATTATTTATATAAATCCTAAAAAATTGTGAACATTTTACTTTGGTAATTTAATTTAAACGCGCAATCTACGAATGCACAAGTCAGTGATGCGTTTATTATTTGTAAAAATGGTGTTTAAAAAAAAATAATTCCCTTTCGGTAAACTAATTCATATGCAAAATAATTCTAAAAAAAACGTAGAATAATTATACAAATCATCTTCACAAGAGTAAAATTGGTAAAAATGAAGTAGGCAATGTTTCCGCTTTTATAAATCAAAATATGGTAATTTTGGGAATTCTTTGAAAGGATAAAGCACGCTTTTACAACTCATTTGTCCTTTATAAATGTATACGATTTTTATGTTTATTTTTACATGTACTTCTTGTTATAGGCGTTACAAACAATTTTTTTTTTTTCTAAATAATACAATAAAAATGTAATTTCTTATATGCATTAATTTAAAATGTGTTAATTTATTTTATTTTATTAATGAATTATAAATAAATATAATATGGCACAGGTGTTAATGAAGAGTAAGCATAAAAATTTAAATATAGCAAAGAAAATATTTAATACAACTAATTGCTGAAAAAATTAAGATAATGAATTCATATTCTGCGATAAACCAGCTACCCAGCCATTGAAATATTTTTTTTTCTGGTAATTTGTGCAACATTTTTACAAAATATTTTTCTTTTACTAAAGAGTTTATATTGAATAAAATATAAAGGTGTTAAAAATTAAGTCCTAAAAAATATAATATATAATGAAAATTATAATATGATAATATGAACAAAATTAAGCATCATCAATCAAATTTGAATTTTTATAGACTCTTTTTTTATGTTAATTACGAATAAAAGAATTAGCTTCGTTAAAAATAATCGCGCTTACAACACTCCGATCTATTTTTTTTAAAAATGAGAGAAAAAAATAGCGTAAACTTTATACATTTTTGAAATTATCCAAGAATTAATTATTTCATTTTTGTTACTCTTTTTTTTTAATTCGGAAAAGACTATTTTTTAGTATAATTTCATTTACATGTTATATGCCACAATGTTATATTTTTAGAGGCATATGTTTTTGTCGTTCTTTTGAGTAAAATAATAGCGCGAAGGAATAGTGGTTTAGTTTAAATTTAAAATTTGTTTGCACCATATTTACATTTGAACAGCTGTAATGTTATTTCTTTTCTAATTAATTTTTATTCTCTTTTTTATGTAATATTACTTTTTAGTTATAAAAATTATACATACTTCACCCTATTTCTTTGTATGTCATTTTCCATTTGTTCGTTTTGTTTGTACTTTTCTGATTCACATATTTTAACGAAATGGTGTAAATATATCTTCATTATTATATCGAAGAGAAACACAACTTTTCCTTATTTACTAGTATAACCAGCATATTTATACTTTCAAGGTGTATAGAACCATTTTACTATGTTTTGGAACACATCTGTGTACTTCTACAAATTTTATTAGATAAAAATGTACATTATGAAAAACATTGCTTATTAAGTATACCTCTTTAATTCAAGAAAAACATCAAAAAGAATGAATTTTGGAAAGATCATTCTCAGTCAGGGTATTGTCTCAATTTTTATCGTCCTGTTGAACACACTGGTATTTGTTAGGACCTTAAATTTAAAAGGGAAAAAATATTCTTTTAGCACATCACTATAATTTTTTATCCTTTCATAATACTATGTCATATTGCATTACATACTACGTATTCTTTTCATCTTTTTCAGAATAATGTTATTTCGACTAAAGCAGATACATCAAAACTACAGTCAAGTAGCGAATGCCAAAGAAAATTAGCCGAGGCATCACAAGAATGTAGTACTGTGTTTGAAAAAGTAAAATTGGCAAGAGAAAAACGCAAACAATTTAAAGGTAAACTGCCTTTTGGATGCAAACAATCCGATCTTAACAAAAATTTAACACCGGAAGAAATGGTTGCACCATTTAAATCCATTCGTTCTTTTAAAAACGAAAAAGAAATATTTATTGCCGTTTATTATTTCACTGAATATCTAAACAGAATTTATAAACGCATGATGCACAGATTAAAAACAATGTGTATGGATTTAGCATGGCAATTTAATATGCCACTGGAAGAACTCAGGGAATTCTGTAGAGAGTGTGAAGAAGCTCTTACTGAAAAATTAGAAAAAATGAATGATGAAGCCAATAAATCCTTACTTTCTCATATACAGCGTAAATTAATGCGTCATAAATTGTATTTTTTGTATTTTTTATATAACTATCGTGAGTCATGGTTTAAGAATATGAATAATATTGAGAGCATATGGGTTGAAAAATTTAATGTTAAAATAAGAAAACTTAGAAATGAAAACAACAATAAAGAGGTGAACATAAATGCAGAAAAGAAAAATAAGACAAGGAAAAATAATTAGAAGATATACACTTAAAAAATTTTTTTAAAATGATTTTCAATTCCCAATCCTGTTAGTAATGAACCAAATAATGGGTACATTAATGAGGGAGTTCCAATTTTTAAAATACATTAACATCTTCCCTCTATTAGTACATGTGAAATGTTTATGCGGATTTTATTTTATTTTCCTCTTCATTGTGATGTAAAATGCGTTAATTTTTATTAACGAGAATGTCCTTTAAAAAAATTCCCATTCTATTGTCAAGGTAAAAACGTTAATATACTTTTTTTTTTTCTAAAATACACCATTTTTTTGTTAAAAAATTATTGCAACTTTTTTTTGCTGTAACTTACGTATATTTTCACCTTATCAAATTTACTCCTGCTGTTTTTGTTTTACATACAATAATATATAAAGACTACTACTACAATTTTCATGAAATCAGCCTTATAAAAAACATGTTTTTTTTTACGTAATGTATGTTACTAATATAAAAGAAATATATTCTTTCCCACTGTGCGCTTTGCATTTCCATATTCATTCAAACCGTGGCGCAAAAATGCCAATTTTCTCTTTTTCAGAAATATTCATATATTCTAATTTTTGTTCTATTTATTTTTCCTTGTTATGTGAAGTAAAATAAAACTTTATGAGCATCGATTCCAACTAATTCACAAAAGACACTTTGAACATAATGCAAATATGTAAAAATTTAAATATGTTCAAGAGAAACAATTGATCTTATTTGAACTCATGTTTCCATAAATTTTGTTGTAAACAGAAGTTTCATATGTACTCATTTTCATAATAGCAACAGCTTATGCTTTCACATAGAGAATATCATAAAAAGCATTCCATCAAAAGGTGCATTAGTAAACTCCTAGAAATATACACTTCACTAAATAAGAAATTTTCGTAGATTTTCCGTCACTCATATAACTCTAACATATAATTCACCCTATATTTCATGGGTATGTTAAATATTCATAATGCGAAAGTTACTTATGAAAAAAAATAATTAAATACATATAATACACCTATTTAATAGCTACAAAAAAAAGGATATAGTAAAAATTAAAAAATAGGCGCTTATACCATTTTGTTACACATGTATTTACAATACGTTAAAAATAGCACACACGAAATATTAAATATTGTTTAAAATATACATTGTGGACCTTATATTAATTTACTTATATTATTGAAAGTAAGATAAAAATAACAAACAGGTATATATACAAATTTTAATTTGTTCTATATGTTTCATATAAGAGATAATCCCTTTCAAAATTTTTTTAATGGATAAAAATTATGCAAAAAAAAAGGGAAACAATAAGTGAGGAATAGTACGAATAAACAAGAAAAATTGTAGCATAAAAACATGCGTTAATCATATTTTTCTTAAAATTATAGCTTTAATAAATTATTGTTCATTAATATAAGTACACTCACGTATTATAGTTAATAGTTATTATACTTATCCTCAACAGGGTGATACACACAAGGCAAATTTTATATTTCTAAGATGTATTTGCATCTTTGTAAACAAAAGGAAAAGAATTACAAATAAATCCATAAGGGTTATTCATCTATTCGTTGAACTCTGTATAATTACCACAAAATTCTTTTTTGTAGAGAAGAACAAGGTTTCGTATACCATGTATTTAGATAATATCGAGAAAATTAGAGCAAGGATCTTCTGTAGAATGCATAAAATACAAGACTACGCAAAACATTATTTTTATATTACTTTAATTGTTATTTATTGCATTAGGTTATTTCTACTATAAAAATAATTTTAATACCTTTGAGAACAAAGAAAAGCACTTTCTATTTTAGTATTTCTAAATATTCCAACTTTAAAACTGTATAAATGTTCTATCTATTATTAAATTTTTTCTCCTTTTACGCATAGAGAATTTTGCAATTTCTTTTTTGATAATTTTGTTTTTTAATTTATTTATACTATTTTTTTTTTTGTTTTATGCGTAGTATTCATATCCTATATTTATTCCACTATTATTTTATGTAAACACTACAGCACAGCGTATAATAGCTTAAAATAATTACATGGTGAAATGTGTTGTAATGGCTAAAAAAGAAATGATTAATGATATATTTATATTTTTCTTTCAGAGATATATCATAAAGATACTCTGAATTTTATTATAAAAACTAATCACAATAATAAATACATTTACTACGTTCACAATAGTGTGAATTCTCCTATATTTGCTTTATTTTGCTAATTTCACGTTACATTTACTGACGTTTAGCGAAAACGAATTAGTTTTATTATACTGTATGTATATTCACCTATACAATTTTATATATTACTGAAATATACCAAAATAATATTATTAATATTTTTAAGGAGAAAAAATATATACAACATGTACTGATAATAAGGTGAAAAAGGCATACGTATGTAATTTTCGAATTCCATTAAATCCTCTTTATTTTACAGTTACTTCTACCTATTAATGTTATTTATTTAATTTTTTCTTGACTTTTTCTTAGTTGATAATATGTACTTTGCTCTAATCAAATAATTCCTAAAATGTGCATAATGTATACATTTCTTCATAAAATATGCTGTAGTGAATATTGCACTAAACAAGATGCATAGACAAGATTTGTAAGAACAAGTTATTTCTACAATTTTTTAGTTCTATTATTTTTGCATGACACGTACAACTGAAGTGTTATTACAATGCCTTTATGAAAAATGAGAAGTTTATACAATTTATAAAATAATAATTTTGAGGTAAAATGCCAAATTTAAACAATATAGAAAATGAAAAAATTACGGGAAATTCCTACACATATTCTAATTCATATTCACTTCAAATTGATTAGGGATAACTATGATATTTTATATTGATGTTTGTAAATTAATACAGTTTTGTTAGCCCTTATACAATAAAATTAATATTCATTTTGAAAATTATATGCGATAGAAATGGGAATAGTATGAAAAATACAAATTTAAATGATATGCTTACTTAGATGTAAATGAAATATAAAAATTTTCATTATGCAATATTTCTTTTTTATTTACATTAGTTCTGTTTATAGCATCATTCATTTAATTAAAAAATTTATGTACCCGTGTCAAATTTTTATGAACAAAAATTATTTTTGTATTCTACATTTTTCTTATTTCCATATAAGTGGTCAAAAAGAAAGCGGAAAAGATGTGTATGAATAATTTCAGTTAACTTAAAATTCGTGTAAATATCAGAATTGGACAATTTATCGAGAATTTAATGACGCTAAGATCTATTTTTTCTGTCTAAAATGTAGAACGTTGATACGTAAATTCTCATATCCAGCTAAGTGAAACGTTACCTTTGATATGGAAACATTTGCTTCTTTTATTTAACATTTGATTAATTGCACATTAAATGATCATGGTAGCCGTGAAATGTGTATCTTTCTTGCATTTCCTATGTATAATATTTAATTCTATGTATAGTTAATGCAAGAAATAAAAAGTAGATTATTATAATAAAAAGTTCTGTGAATACTTCAACGCGTATACTCTTTTGCGCGCGCAAAAAAAAAAAAAATTACGTAACGATTGGGCAATTAACTATATCCACATTTAATTAAAAAGGTATTAATATGTTATATTCGGAATATAAATGAAGCGGCCAACATACGAATAGACAAAGCAGTAGTACATTTACGTTTTGCAATAGTATCGTAAAAATGAATATTTTTTTTTCGTGTGCAAATTGTTATAGAAAATGAAAAAAAAAAATGTTTAATATAGTATAAAATTATTTTTGCTTACGTGAAATTAATATAATGGAAGTTCTAATTTACACCTTTTTATAAAAGAAAATAGTATGGAAACATATTTTAAAAGGATTGAACATTTTTGTATCTAGCTTGTCTTTGATGATACATAACATTTTCCCTTTTACTTATAGCGAATATCATTACGATACAATACACTACTTATTCTAAAATATATTAAAAAAATGCAGTTTAAATAATAATGTAAAAAATATTATTTTATTAATACTGAATTTTAAAGGGATATTATACGTCGTGTTTATGTGCGCAAAAAATAAAATTTATATTTTTCAAGTAAAAGTATTTATGTAACTGTTGCAAAATTTAACACAAACAATATATTCTATATTACAAATAAAATGCGTACTGAGTGATATTTTTTCTGATAATTATCTATTCAATATTTTTAAAAAATATTTTTTACGGAAGAATCTATCTCACTAAAAATGCTAGTTTTAAAAATTGAAAAAATAGGTAATATATAATACTAAATGAAAATGACATCACATGTAATAATTAAAATTGTAAAGATGCATTATTAAAACTTGAATTTGTGGAGCCTTTTTTTTTATAATGCTTTAAATGCTAATACCTGAACTAGCTAACTTGCCCATCTTATACAACGTTGCGATAAATTTTTATGAGTGCTAAAAAAATGCAAACATTTATATGCTTCTTTAAAACAATCCAAAACATTATTATTTAATTCATACAATTTGTTTTTCATGTAAACATACGAACGATTACTGTTCTTAGGTGTGTTTTCAGTTTTTTTCATGGTATTCTGTTGTTATTTTTCTATTTATATCTGCTTTTGTTCTCGTAAACGAAATAACATTACAACGATATAATAAACTGGTTTAAAATTAAATTAAATTAGCACTTAATTTTTATTTGAATATTTGTCGCGTTATTTGTTTTCTAATTCGTTTTTATCATTTTTTTTATGTGTTCTTATATAGATGTTTTAATTTATACATATACATATATGTATATGTATGTGCGCACTTTTTAGTAGAAAAATCATTATATTTTTACGCGAAAAGTATATAAAACAAGTTTTTTTTTATGTTATAAAAGGAGGTTATATTTTAATAAAATTCATTTAATTTATATTTTTCAAAACATCTCTCATTATATATGCCCCTTTAACAAAAATGAGAAAAAAGAAGAATTTTGGAAAGCTTAATTTAACCAGGATTGTTGATTGCTTGCTGATTGTTCTGTTGTATATGCTCTTATTTGTAAGAAATAAAAAGGATTTTAAGGAATATTAATATCTAACATTATGCCAAATTACAATAATTTTATACCTCGTTTTTCCGCTAAGAAATATTTTTTGCATATATATACATTTTTTACATACATTTTCGCTTACAGAATAATGTTTTCTCTTTTAAAGTGAATATCTCATCAGAATTGCAAAAATGTAGCATACGAACAAGGCTGTTAACTGAATTTTCAACAAATGAAAATAGCATACCCGGACAAAATACATTAGAAACAAACAAAATTAACAATATTTTCATCCAGAAAAAGAGTGATCCCCCATTCGGGTGTACTGAAACTGATCTGGATAAAACTTTAACAAAAAATGAATTAGATGATCTAATAATATCTTACAATTCTCAGCTAAATGAAAAAGAAATGTATATCATCTTTTATTATCATAATCAACTTATGAACGAAAGTTATAAGGAAATGGCAAAAAATTTAAAGGACAAATTAGAGAAATTAGGGTTGGAAAATGATATATCACAAAATGATCTAAATAAATATATGGAGACAATGGAAAAATATCTTAATAGTACTTTAGCTAAGTGGAATGAACTTTCTTACAAAAACATAGTTTCTAAGATTCAGAATAGAAAAGAAGCTCCTAAGGCTTTTTATAAAATATATTTGTATAATTGTCGTATGAATTGGAAAAAAGGAATGACTAAACTTCAGGAATCATGGACTGAAAATTTGATGACAGTAATACAAATGAAGTAGATGTAGGGACAACCCCAAATTGAAGAACACTAATACGATTAAAGGAGAAGCAGACAAGAACAACAAATTGGAGTAGAATTAATTCAAAGAATGTTTTTAAAAGGCAATTTCCATTCATATATCCTATAAATTGGAAGAGGAAATATATAGGAGCTGTATTAATAAAGGGAGAAAGTTTTAAAAAATATGTTTATCCTCGTTCTAACACTAACAAAAATAATAAACTATCAATGCGTAAAATGTACTTTTTATTCCGCCCTTCATTGCGATATGAAATATGTGCTCACTTATTAATAATAAAATAATGTAGAGAAAGATTTTCATTCACATTAAGATAAGAAAAAATATTTTATTTATTTCTATTTTTTTTGTACAAAAATGCACAATTTTTTTCGTTAATAGTGATAAAAGGTTCCTTCGTTTTCTGAAAATGCGTACAACTTTTTATCTGTCCAAATTATTTTTGTTCACTTGCAATTACATATTATTTCTATTATTATATTTTTCGTTAATCTAATAATAATAAATATTTATTTTTATGTAAGAAACATATAAAATTAAAATTAAATAAATGTCTTGTTTTCGTTACAGTGAATACTGCTTTAGTTTATGCTAAAACTGTCATACAAAACGTACTCGTTTAAACTACCACAAAAATATTTGCACATTTACATGTGTAAGTAAATGTTCTACTCTTTTAATTTTTCCCTCTTTATGTTGCAATTTAAAATTTTAAATATGCTATTGTAAATCAATGTTAAACGGTGAATTGCACATATTATGATTGTATATACACGTTAACTCAATTTAAATGAGATTAATATTATTTAACGTATGATAAGCGTATATTTGTGCTGAAGAAATAACATTTCTCATTAACTGCACATATTTTCAAGAATGGAATTTTGTTTTCCCCAATCCAGTAGACATCCTTAGTGCTACGTTATAAAAAATATATGTAATGAATTTCGAGAAATATATATGATACTACTTAGAAAGGAAATTGTTTAATAAATTCATTCATTGTGTGTATTATGAGTAATTAACCAATAGTATTTTGTTAATGCATTTAGGAAAAATACATTATACGAAAATGATGTAAGTAATAATCAAATAAAATATGAATCATCGAATTTTTCAAAAAATTCTGGAATGAAAGAATATGTAACCAATAAAAAGAAAATTTATTTTTCATAATTAACAGCGTTTTTAACCATAATTTGTGCATACATGTACTGGTGCTACATAATTTCATATTCATGCTCTACACATATAAGTAATGTGTGCGATAATA
Source organism: Plasmodium ovale wallikeri (assembly GCA_900088485.1). Classification (NCBI taxonomy): domain Eukaryota; phylum Apicomplexa; class Aconoidasida; order Haemosporida; family Plasmodiidae; genus Plasmodium; species Plasmodium ovale. The sequence continues at coordinate 39,118 of FLRD01001805.1, read as the reverse complement.
ATAACTTATTTTAAATAAATACTTTGCATACATTGAATATTTATATATTTATTACTGAAAATCACCAAGAATAAAACTTAAATTTGAATACATCTGAATTTATATTTTCTCTACATTTTATATGTGTAATGTACATTCTCTCTAAAATCATATTGGAAAGAAAGAATAAAACTAAAAAAAAAAAAAAAGAACGTGAATAAACTTGAGAACAAATCAGTAATATAGGAACCAAGAAATATTTAAATTTCATGTTTCTCATAAAATTTATTGTTTTAGCATTTTATTAATTATGATTATTCATGTTAAATACGATATCATTCTCAATTATTATGATTATTTTTAGCATAAAAATGCTTACACATTAAATTCATTTTTCATAATGTGTAGATGTATGCTAAAAAGAATTTTTTTTTGTATATGTAGTTTAAAAAAAGTATATTTATTCCTTAACTTTTCTACAATGTTTATTTGTTTTGGGGAAGAAGATCGAGCTTCTGTATCTCATGCATTATACGCATAATGGCAAAATAAGAATGTGGGCAATCTGTAGAATGCATGTGGCATGATATAGCTTAAAAATTTTTATTTAATGTATTCCACAAAATAGTGCTGCTTATAACATAATCTTTTCCGAATGTATATAATTATTATTAAATGAAATTAAAAGTAAATTCATTCATTTCACATTTATATATCTATTAATACGACTGTTATATTTGTTAACAAATTTAATGCTCATTTCATGCTTATATGTGTTTCTCACTTTCTTTTTTTTAATTATTCCACATTTTCGTTTTCACTTTTTTTATTAGTTCTTAAATCATTTTGATCATAGAAAAATGTATCTTTTATTACATTTAGTATTTTTTAGCTTAAGTTTTATAGGTTATATGTCATTTATGAATAATACTTATTCTTCACCAATGAGGAATTTACATAAATGGTATAAAATTATATAAAAAAAATGTTAAAACAAACATATCCTTTTTAATTACAAAATGAGTATGTATGAAATCGCATAATTCTCTTAAAACCGAGATATATAATTTTTTTTGCATATAACATTTTTTTTGAATTTAATCTTTTACTATTTTTATTTATGAATCGCTTACTTTTTCTATTTAGTATTTATAATTTTAATTTTCTTTTTTCCAATTATGTTTTAACTTGTATGCTTAATAAAATATTCTGCCTTATGCAATAAAATATTTGCATGTTACAATGGTTTTTAACTCTTAAGGAAGAAAATGCCAATGACATTTCTTATTTGTGTTTTTAAGTATTAGGAACTAACTATGTCATAAATGTTACAACAACTGTTGATATAATTATATTTATTTTTTTTTGTTCTGTAAATTAGTGTATTCTCATGCATTCCTTAATTTTCATCGTTCACTATGTATTTTCCAAGGTGCATCTATTACCAATAAATTCCATAATGTTGTATGAATATACATATGTGCATCATTATGAATACATAAATTATGTCATTCTAAAAAGTGTTATAAACTTTATTTCCAAAGAAGAAACTTTAAACGATATACATATCAGTTGGGAAGAAAAAAACAGGTATATGTGGATTTTCATATTTATCGTATCTTCTACTTTTTAGATGTATTTAACATTGAATTCTAATGTGCCTATATTATTTTTCTTTTTTTATGATAAGAGCTTAATTAGTAATATATATTTTTTATACATGAATTTATTAGCACAATATTCCTACATTATTACCCATTTTCGAAAATACATTTTGAAGTAAACTTTATATATAATAAAACTTTTGGTTGTACTGAAAGTATTAGATATGTCTATAACTCTGTAACTGTATTGGTCCACAAGGATACGTAAAAAAATTATACATATTCTGTCGGATACTGCCTAGTAAAAGTCCGATATTATTATATATAAACATTATTCTTTAGTATTCATTTTAAATGCATTATGAAATATAATAATTGGAGTATGAAATTATGGTTTATGTGAAACTCTATATATATTCTACTTTATTAACTATCAAATTGTAGTTTTATTATTAACATAATTAATACGTATGGAATGTAGAAATAAGAAGAGAAATAATGCCTGTAGTTTTAAGTAATAGAATGATAAAAATATACATTACCTATATCTTCTTTAAAATAGAATTTAATTTTATGTGCATTTTCATTTTTGCATTAATAAATGTGGACACAAGTTTTCATTAACCATTTATATACAAGAGTAATCATTATAATATTATTTTATGCACATTTTTTTATACATATGTAACAAAACCCAAAATGGAATAAATAAGTGAATACTTTCAATGTACTTAAAATTCATATCATCATGAGATTTAGAAGTTATAACACAAATTCATTTAAAGAGCAATATTTTTTTTTAGCATTCCAAATGTACAATTTTTACAAATAAACTTCCGTATACAGTCCTATGAAACTTTTTCTTTGATAACGAACAATTAATGTTTTCCTTTTTTTAACGTTTTATTAATCACATATTAAATGAAAATAGTAGAAATAAATTCTGTTTTCTTTACATTTATACTATATAATATATTTATTTTATGAATAATCGGTTTATAACATTAAAAAGGTAATATGAATATAATAATTTATAAAGCCGCTTAGTACTACAGTAAGTATGGCTAGAATAGATAAAAAATATAATAAAAATTATATATTAATTTATATAGGTAATTACATAAATAATCTCAATATATCACCTTTAAAATATCATTGAAGTTGGTGTCATACGTATTAGGAATTCATAAAGTCAATGACTTTCAAAAATATGGTAAAAATTATTTTTTTTAAGTGAACAAATTGGTATGGAAAATAAGCAAAAATATGTATTATATAATTATTATAATTATTATTGTATATATAAAATTAAAATATATAATTATTTAAATTTTATTATCTAGTATTCCATTCTTTTTTTGTTATATATAAAAATGGTTTTAATTTTAATGTTTACTATAAGGAAGGATTGAGCATGTTTTTATATTTATCATGTGCTTAATCTCTAGTAGGATTTTTCTTTTTTTTTTGCATCAATTTCAGGTAAATATTTTTATGAAAATATAATGTTTAATTTTGAAATAATAAAATAAAAATATTTATTTGTATATGTAAAATATGTTACCTTTTTTATTAATAAGGAATGTTAAACTAATGTTACACCACAGCAATTCATGTGTATAAAAAACAAAATATTCATTATAAAAAGGGAAATTACAATATACTTCTAAAAATAGAGGGTTGTATATATAATGTCATAAATAAGCTCGTTGATGAAATATTTTTTACATATTAATTTGGTAATATTTTTACAAAATATAGTTTGTATAAAAATAGCATATGAGGATTAAATACGAAAAAGCATTATATGAATAATTATAAAGAAAAACCAAATATGTATTAATAAATAATAAATCTTATAACATTTAGTAAATAGAAATATAAATTATCATCTATCTATTGTTACTCTTTGTACACTTTTTTACAATTATCTTAATAGAACACATGATTTACCTCTCTTATAAACATTAACGTAAACCACACTACTATATGTATTAAAAAAGGAAGTAGTATAGATTAAAAATCTTACATTTTATGGAAATATTCGAAATTTTTATTTTTTATTTTCAGTATCTTTTCTCACCTAACGGCACAAATGAACACCTACATGTGTTTTCATTAATATTTAACCTTTTTTTTTTTTTTTAATATTTTCTTTTAAATTAATTGATAAAAAAGTTTATATTTCAATTTCATAATTAACTTTATTTTTAACTTTTCTAATGTCTTATTCAGATATGGAGAATTGCAATGCTATTTTTTCACTAATTCATTATTGCTATTTATTTTTGTGGAATATTTGTAAAAACTTGTAATAATTATGATTATTTTATTATTTTTTTTTTTTTTCCCTATTTCATTATTAATATATATATTCAACTTTATTCTTTTAATACTTTTTTTTTATAATGGAATAATATAAAAATATCTCCTTTACGATATATTAGGGATAAATAACAATCCTTTTTTTTTTTTTTTTTTTCTCATTAATAAGATCATTGAACTTTTATTCTATAATAATATCAAATATTGTTATTATAACTTAAAACAAAATTTTTTATTCTATTAATTATATTCGAAAAAAAAAAATATATATTTCAAGAAATATTTCCATTAAATATAACTCTATAATTTAAGAAAAATGTCGAAAAATATGAATTTGCAAGGGATTAACCCATTTAGAATTGCATTATCTGTGTTGATTTTTCTATTCCATATTCTCGTATTTGTAGGAAAAAAATAAAAGGAATTAGAAGTTCTTATGTTAAACCACCTTACATTTATTTTTACATTTCTTTTTATCTATTTAAAATATTCTTTCATATATTATATAAATTTTTATACTTTTGCAGAATAATGTTTGCTCATCTAAGTTGAATGCCCTCAAAATACAATCAAGTGTAGGATTCATCAGAACACTGGCTGAGGTATCACCAAACGCAGATAGTGTTTATGAAAAACTTAAAATGAAAAAAATAAAACGTCCTAAAACTTGTGCTACATATAAGGCAATTCTACAATATGGATGCAATGAATCTGATCTCAACAAAGACTTATCAAACGAAGAAGTTTTTGATTTATTTATGAACTTCGGTAGTTTTTCTGGTAAAAAAGAAATATATATTTCCTTTTATTATTATAATAAATTACTTGTTAAATTTTATAATATAATGATTCAAAGACTGAAGAATAATTTTACGAAACTGGCATCCGAGCATGAAATATCGATGGAAGCTCAAAGTAACTACTGGGACGAATGTGAAAAAGATCTTAGAAATACCTTAGAATTCATGAATTGTGAATCTCAAGAACGCATAGACTCTTATATTGATAAATGTCGTTCAAAAAGCAAACTGCGTTTCCAGTTATTTATAATATTTTACCGTATATTCTGGAATAAGTATATGGAAAATATTGAGGCCAAATGGAATAAAAAATTTTATAATGAATTGAAAAATCTTAAGTATGAATAATGTGAAAAAAGCATTAACATATTGTTTATTTAAATAGAAAACGGAAACGAAATACGTCAAGTATATGGGGAGTTAAGCTGAAGTTATTTAAAGAAATTATTTAATGTATATCCTATACATTATAAATTGGAAAATAAAAGTTATGCTAATAATGGAGAAATAATTAGAAGAATGTTACTACATTCTTTCTTCGTTCACATCACATTTGATGATTCTTTATGAAATTTATTTTATATCAAACTTTAATATTATTTATATTCGTTTTATGTATCCAGTTTATAAAATTGTGCAAACTGTGTATTCTAAATTCGGTTATCTTATTTGTTAAAAACTTATCGTAAGTACTTTTCACACTTCTGACAACTGTGCAATGCTTTATATTTGTTCGAATTGTTTTTGTTCTTCTTGCTATTACTTTTATCGTCTAATATTATTGTTTTCTTTAAATTTTTATTAATAGAGATGGTATGCTTATTTAAAACTTATAAAGCATTGCTAAAATGAAAGTTCGCTTATCAATAATGACTTTATTTTTTCAAATTTTATTTTAATCGTAATGCAAATTTTCCTTCTTTATACTTTCACTGAAATTTATAAGCAATGATAATGTTTTTATATTTTTATCTCTTATATTATGGAATAACATATTATTTTATCCGTCGCATAATTAATGAATGCTAAAAAGGTGAAATGTATATATTATGACTTTGTGTGGTTGCTAGTTTTATTGAAATTAATTATCAATCGCATTTTTGCTCGTAATTTTAAACAAGTTGTCATAAATATACCACGTACCATATACACATTATCTAGCTCTTAAAATACTAGCAATTTCTGTCTGAACATAGCAATCATCATTCGTACTTTGTCACCAAAATATATTTATCCATACTATGAAATAAGTATCATAGTAATTAATAAGGAAAATTTAAACAATCCCATATCTTGTTTATACGAAACATATAAAAAACCCATCGTAGAATAATTTTCGATAATTATAAAAAATACATGATAACAAATTAACTTGCGTTATAACGAAAGTAAAAGCGTATCAATAAATACAACAGAAAATACCTCACAAAAAATATATATAATCAATTAAACCAAAAAAAAAAAAAAAAAAAAAAAGAAAGATTACATTTTTATAAATAAAAAAACATATATCATAATAAGTATCCAAATATAAAATATTTCATGCATATGTGAAATAAAAGAAAAATGTTATGTAGTGTAATTACATAAACATATTTTTAAAATGAATAATAATTAAATTAGTAAATTAAATTTATGCCCATTATTTAAAAGCACCAAAGATAAAACTCAAGTGAATATACACAATACGCTTATATCTTCTGAATTTTTCGTATAATAGGTATTTTTCTTTAACAGCTTTTCAACTATTTAAAAGATTGTAAAAGAAAAAATAAAAATAAGTTTATTCATAATTCAGGATAATCTGGGCACAAATTTTGTGAGTTTCCTATTTTTTTGTATATTTATTGTTTCAATGAATTACTATTTATTCATTATTATGTTCCAAATAATTATATCTAGCATAGGCTATATATTTTTTATATAGGAAAAAGTTTGTAAAGTAATTATTTTATTATATAGATAGTAATGATTTAAAAAAAATAAAACACGATTATAAACATAGCTTCCATGAAAGATGATTTTATTAATTAATCTCAGTAAAATAGATATATAAAATAAATTCGAAGGGAATATTAGTATCATTTGAATTCAAAATATGGAGTTTTTCCGGGAAAAATAAGTATGTGTATCGTTTGAAAAAGGCTTAAGATATAAGGTAACAAAATTTTCTTTTTTTTTTTTCCTTAAAATTCTACATATTTCTTTATATATACCAAATGTACAAACTAATATTATTTGCAATTAAAAATAAAGTTATCCATCTTGTTTTTGAATTTATACAAATATGTATATATATCGTTTTTATATTTATTTGTTTTTTTAATGCACGCCTTTATCTCATAGATAATGCACTCGTACTTTTTAAATGACTATTCCTATTCGTTTAAAATTTTTTATTATTGCTATTCAAATTGGAGAAAACGAACAAACACATTTTTATTTTGTATATATTATATTGTTATCTTTTTATTCTCTTTTATATGTTATAAGAGAATAATTGTTGTTTTTCTCCAATTGGGAATTTAATGAAGTGGTGAAAAATAAGAAGATAAACATATGAAAATGTGTGTATTTATTTTAATATATATATATATCAATCTTATGAATTTTTATATATGCGTTATTTGTGTAAATTTTTTTATGTAAATTATTATTTTTAAATTTAACTGTTTTATTTGCCTTTGTTACTGTGCAATGTTTTTTTTTTTTTTTTTTTCACATTTTTTAGTTACTATATTTTATATAGTCACTAAAGTATTATGTATGATATGGTAAAATAAATGCAAATTAAAATGTATTATAACACATAAGAACTAGCAAAAAGATGATGTTACTAACATCTTTTAGTGTAAAGCCAGGTAATTAATAAAATAAATATTACAGTAAACATTTAACATAATGACATTTGCCTTTAGGGAGTTCGTGTTTTTCGCTATTTTTCTGCATTGCCTTTATTGTTCAGAGTTCACATTGGCTTCTACATGTTATACTGTAAGTAATTAATACCATTATATACATACATATATATATGTTTATGCATGTTCATGTGATAGTATGGAATGTATCTATCAAAAAGTACTTACAATGAATATTTACGAAGATAGATTATAAGAACGATTTGTAACGCGTAATTAAAAATACGCATTTGTTCATTTTTAGTAATTTTTAAATATTTTTTCATTCTTTAAATGATTTTACTTATTAATAATATGTATTCTTTTCTTTTTGATGCTTCCTATTCAGAATTATTTATTTTGCTTTTTTGAACTTTTTACAGAATTTTCTGATTTTGGAATATTTTTAGACATATACTGTAACAAAAATATCTTTTTATAACATGCTTATGAGAATTAAAAGGAAATTTATATTCCAATGGTTGTTTGATCGTGTAATTTATAACATGAATAATACATTATTTCCCTATTTTTTGCAGTACTATTCTGAGGATCGACAATAATTACGATGTAGAAAATGCTATTTTATATTAATATTATATTCACTATAAAAAAGTATTAACTACGAAATTGTGTACTAATATGTATAATGCCATGCATATATGCTATGGTTTTTATGATTATATTAATACACTACGTTTATGGTTGTACAATAAGCACTAGAATTAAAAAAAAAATAATTTATATATTCTGAGTAAAGAAAGAATTTTAAAAATATTTATTGTATAATATTCTTTAATGTATTCATTACTTTTATTCAACGTGTTAAACATTTAACTTATGAATGTAGATTAATGTACATGTTAATTTTTTATATTCAGAAATGATTTTCATGTAGCACTACATTTTCTTCTTATATATATATATATATATATGTATACAAAGGATGAGAAAACAAATATGAAAATGTTTTCTACTTATATAATATTGGCATAATTGTGAATTTTTAATAGATTCATACGAACTCATTCATATGAAGATATACTTTTTACGTCTTCTAGATGTACATCTGCATTCTCTAATTTGCTCTTGGAACTTAATGAATATTCACTCTTATATGAAAAAAAAAATCTCCCTCTTTATCTCCACTTATTATTGATTATATTATCAATAAGTGTAATAACATTAAAAAGATTATCCTTACTATATTTACTATATGTCGAATTTAATACTCTGCTTATCTAATACAAAAAACGAACAATATAATATGTAGGGAAAAATACTCAGAGGCAAATAGCTCCCGTAATATTTTTTGAATGTTATGACAGTATAATGATTAGAGGAGTAAGTGTCTAATTAAATATAAAAGAAAGGAAATTGTATTTTTCAAAATAATTAATGAGAGCAATATATGACTTTTGAAATAAGTAAAATATATACAACTCGTAAAAATAGAATTAATAAATAGTTTAATTTTCTTTTATCAAGCATATTAAAACACAAGAAAAAACACGAAAATTCTTAATATAATACTATATATATATTTAATATTTGTAAAATTAAAAGGCATAATAATTTATATATAATTATTTCATGGAAATATTTTTAAAAAAAAATAGTGAAAAATTATATTTCAATAGAAAAAATTGTTAAACAAAATTTTTTATTCTATAGGGCCTTAACTATAAATCGAAATTTTCCTTTTGTTTTTGAATTTATAACTTCTTAAATGTTTACAAAGAAATAGACTTTTAACGTTACTATATATAATATTAATATAAATTTTTATGAAATTAAATAAAAACTATTTTAATTACTTATTTAGAATTAATTTCTACTATATTACAACAAAAATGTTGTTGTTAAGCATAACATGTTTTCTTATTGTAAAAAATAAAGTCAATTTAGCTAATTATGGCAAAAACTATGGTAATACGTATAAGGAAATAAATAATCTAGCTAAGTAATATTTTCTTGTAATTTTTTTTAATATTTACATAATTACTTTTTGTAAAAGATAATATTTTGAACAAAAATGGAGTACTATCACAAGCTTAAATCATACCGAAAAAGTAAAATGCACTTACAAACTAAAAATATTATGCAAACAAAAATAACATTATGTAGAATTGTTAATTACATTAAACATTTTGTGTACTTTTTATTAATAATGTCTGAAGAAAGAAAATACATTAACTATGTTAGTTATAATATCTAATATATACGTAGCTCCAGAATATTTTAATGTAGCTGAAATAAAATATATAAAATATTAAGTTTTTTCAAACAAGCCGAAAATTCTTTCTTTCTATCTTTTTATGTTCGCTATTAAACGCAATATGCAAATGGGTTCAGTTTTTAGGTTTATTTTCATTAACATTGGTTGCTGAGTTAATAATTATTTTTTTTATTAAAATATATTTTACTTGTTATCTTATGCAAAATAATATTCATTGGCATGCTGGAATGATTTAAATTTAGTATTTTCTAGTGTATTATTTTTATTTGCATGGACTAACTACTAGTTCGTTACTAATTAGTTATTTTATTTTATGTTTTTTATCTATATTTTTATTTATATATTATAGTAATAATATATATTTATATAAATTTTTTTTAAAAATTAATTATTCTGTTTGTTTTTGTTAACTAATACAATAAAAAAATATATAAAATATTGATTATTATATAGATGCAATAATCTATTAATATCTCTTTTTCTTGTTGTATTATGAATTTATCATATTTTTATTCTAATTGTGTATGAGCTAATTTATATATATGTTAAACAACGTCTCTATTATATTTTAAATTTTATGAACTAAATCTATATATTTAATAATGTTACTCATTAAATACATCTATGTAATTTAAGAAAAAATAAAAAAAAAAGTGAATTTGGTAAAGTTTAATTTATCCAAGTCTTCCAACATATGGCTGATTGTTCTGTTATATATATTCGAATTTGTAGGAAGAAGCTGAATATTTATAGAATATAAATGTTCTAATACTAGTAAATATCGTGTTTATTTTTAACAGTATTAGTATTATAAAATGTGCTCTTATTATTAAATCTTATCAACTTTTGCAGAACAGTGGGAGCACAACTCAAGGCAACACATTATAGAGACTATAAACCAGTACGCATACAAGAGTGATAACCGAAGTATTACCAAACAGAAGATTCTTCTACAAAAGCCGCACTGTGTGCAAACAGAAAGAGTAATTTTCATACTTCAAGGAAGGATGAATTACCATAAGGATGTACTAACGCAGGTATGAACAGGAATTTATTAAAAAGTGAAGTAAAGGTTCTATTATTGAAATGTGATAATGACCTAAATGAAAGAGAAATGTATATGGCTTATTACTATTCTGCTAGGTAGTTAACGGAAAATTATGAAAAAATGGTAGATAGACTAAAGTATAATTTATTCAAATTATGATCGAAAAATTATGTGTCAGAATATGCCTTAAATAAATATTGGGATAAATGTTAAAAGAATCGTACTAACTATTTTGAACCATTACCGAAATTGTATCACAAAGAATGTATTTATAACATGAAAAAGAGTGATTCTTCTAATGAGCATTCATATAAATCATTTTGTATAATTTTGAAGATTTTTGGAAAAAAAATGTTGAAAGGTACTATGAATAAATTGACGGAGAGTTATAAGATTAGAATCAGAAATCTTTAATTTTAAGAATAATGAAAAATGCACAAACAGAGATATATTAATATAAATATGAGACAAAGAATAATAATAAGACTTTGAAAAATACAGAAAAATATGTTAAGAGAAATTACAATTATATATACTAATAATTGAAGCTGATAAAACAACAATCATATTAATAAGAAAGCCATAAATTAAAAGATATATTGTGATCATTTTTGCTTAATCAAATGTGAAGTGATTAATGAACGAAATTTTCTTTAAAAAGATGATGCATATCATACGAAATTCGTATTCTATACTGAGATGAGAAAAAGTATATGTATGTTTGTTCTTAGTTGCATTATTTTTTTTTTATAAAATCACAATAATTTTGTTCTAACGTTTTTTTTTTTTTTTTACGTAAACTGTTTTGGTTTTGCATGGAACCATATATAATGTAATGTCGAACATTATTATATTATGTTAAACAAATAATAATAAGTGTTTGCTCTTTTTAATAAACTTAAATATATATGATAAGACTTTTTTTTTTTTCCATAATAAGATTAATATTTCAGTTTATAGTAAAACTTTACCATCAATTGTCCCTTTTACCCTATCACACATGTATATATACATATATATTTATATATGTATAATATTTTTTACTGTTTTTTCTTATTATATGAAACAAGCTAAAAGTTTATGTTACATATTTCTAGTGAACACTAAAATTTTATGTATACGTACTTCTATTGTTCTTAGAACTTAGTTCTATAAATATGATATATTATTTTGTTTCATATAATGCTACCTGAAAATTTTTTATAAAATACCATCATTCATACATGCACATATATACACTTTCAAAAAATACTGACACTGTGCATTCCGACATAGTTTATATTCATTATGTTACATCATCGAAAGTAGCATTAATGAATTTCATGAAACATAAAAAATTAATAAGGAAAATATTTAATAATTCTATCACTAGTATATTTACTGTGGATTAATTGTTAAACTATAGCATATTTTTCGAAGGATTTGCAAAATAAATTATACGAACGCGATGTATACATTAATTGCTATATGCATATAGCATAATGCTTTGGAAAAATACTTAAGAAAAAAAAAAAAAAACTATTATCATTAAAACAATATTCAAACATATTACTAAATTATGTCGTTTCTTATATATTTACAACTAATTCAATATTATGAATAAAGTAATTTTAACGTCTCTTTTTATATAAATAATATATTACTCCATAATATTAATATATACCTAATTTTAAAAATTAATAAGTATAAAAATGAAACTACTACATGTAAGAAACTGCAAAATTAGATATATATTTAATATAGGGGGCAATTCATTTCGAAATATTAATAAAAATTAGATGTGCGAAAAAAAAAAGAAAAGTAACACTATTAGCAAATTAGGAAATTTGGAACACTAAAATATATACTGTTCATATTTTTTCATAATTTAATAGATTTAATAAATTATTGTTTATTCACATTCATATCTCCAATTATTACATTTTGCAGTTTTTATATTTATATTGAACAAAATAATGAATATTAAATAAATTTTTTTTTTAAAGATAGACAGATACTCTTACAAAAAAGATGGAAACAAATTAAAAAATTTGTTCAAGAAAAAGCTCTAATTATGCCTAAATTTACATGTAGAATCCATATAAGTTGACTTTTGTGAGCACATCAGTGTTTCCTATCGTAAGGTTTTAGATTATACAAGAAAAATTTGAATTTGTATCCACCTCAAAAAGCATAAGAGTTGCAGTAACAAATAATTTCTTTTTGTGTCACGCAAAAATATTCTTAGTGCATTATATTATTTGTATGTATATATTAATGTTACATATTTTTAAAAATAAATGATTTCATTTTATAATTTACACGTATGACAACCTTTAAAAAAATACTATTATTATATTTATTAATAAAATTAACGCACCTTTTACTCTTAAAAGTATTTCACACCTACTTTTTTAATTATTCCTCTCTTTCGGTTAAAACGTTTTTATCATTACCTATTAAATGAAAACAACACAGCGCAAATTCTTTTACTATTATATTACCATATTTTTTAGTATTTGTTTTTATTTTACAAGATACACCTTGTTTTGGAATAACACTTATTCCTCTCTAATGGCGAATTAATTTAAAGAGATGGCAAATAAGATAATAAAAATAAAAAAAATATATTTTAGTGTTTATCTCTAAAATGCATGGATAAGTGCCTTTTGTAAATTGCTATAAGTACAATTTTTTAGGAAATTTCTTGTATAAATTTTTTTTTTTTGTACTTTGATATTATTATCTGCATAGTCTTTTCATCCTTTTACTCTTATTCTAATTTTATTTTATAATATGTATACATTATCATTCTATTCATAAATCAGTAATGTAGATGAATGTTAAAGCATTTTTAAACTTCATAAAAGAACAAATTAATGATATTACTAGCATTTTTTCTTGTTTATTGCGATACTAGTTATTTTCTAAACATTGCTACTAATATTTAACACAATGATTTTTATATTTATTGCATTTATAAAAATTGCTAATTTGGGATCATATTATTATGTTTCGTGTCAACATTCCATTTACCATGGCATGGATATAAACATTTAATTCTGTTGTTCCATAAGCATATATGTGCACGATTTTTGGCAACATATATTGGATATATATTAAAAAATATTTATAAATTGTAAAGAAAAGCTTAAAAAGATGATGGACGTTCAGTCAGTCAAAAGCACATATCTGCCTTATTTTCGTACCGTGTCAAAGATATTTTACCTTTCGTCTTTCGTTTTTTATGGATTTTACTTTGTCCTGTATTTATATATTTTCATTTATTACTGCTTTTTAATTAGCAATATATGTTTTTCTTTTATCTAAAATTTAGGAGACCTTTTCAGCAATGCAATAATATTGGACAATAAATTATGAGGCAAATATTTTACTTATTAAGATAGATAGATTGGTTTGTAGAAATGGATTATTTCTATGACGCTTTGTTCGCATTACTTGTTACATGTCACATTTAGCAAGCTTCATCTTTCGTCATATAATACAAAGGAAAATCACTAAGATTTGTTCCTATAGAAAATGCCACATATAAACTGCATTCATATTTGCATACCACAAAGGTTCCTTTTAAATTCGCTATGAAAAAATAAGAACTATGATATTTTTCATAGATGTTAAACATACGATGATGTTATGCTTTTCTCGATAAAATTTAGCATTATCATCTCAAAGTAATTAACATTATTAAGAAGAAAAAGCGAAAGCATGTGCATGATTTAGAGCAAATGTAAAATATAAATATATGCTATTCTGTAGTTCTTAATATTTATACTAATTTTATATATTGCCTCATTCTTATTATTATTCAATACCTATTTTTGTCTTTATGAATTTTTTATATTCAAGAATAATTCTTATATTTTACTATGTCTTTGTTTTTTTATACATATTTAAATAAAAAGAAAAAAGAAACATTTTGGAATAATTTCAATATACATAAAATTCAAGTAGTGACGATTCGGTAGCTTTCTACGAATTCAAAGATCCCGCGTTCTATTTTGCTTGTCTTTAAATATACAGCTTTTATTGGTTAATTTACATGTGCGCTGTAATAACATATCCTTTTAAACAGAAAGGAAGCTATATCCTTATGTTTTTTAACTTCTTACTTACTACACGCCGTGTCAACGTAATGTCATTAAAATTGTCAAGCTTTTTAAGTTAACCACGTAATTCTTTTTATTCTACGTATATCTTGTAGGATATGTAAAAGATATTATGTTATGGATAAAAATTATGGGTACAACCCCAAAACCGCACTTCCAATGAAAGGTAAAAATGTCGTACCGTCCCTTTCATGCGAATGAGCCGTGTAATTACAATAAACATTGTGAATAATCAACTTTAACAATATCGTTGAAGCATGCGCTTCACGAATCAGAAAATCTGCCCAGTAATTGTAATATGTAAATGTATCATAAATGTTTCTTCTGTTTTCGTTTCGCAAATTTCCATAAAATTTGAAAAAATATAAATATAATGCAGTTTCATAAATTACCTTCTAATATGTACAATTTTTAAAAATTGTGTATCCCCCTTTTTTAAGTTTTCATGTGTGATAATAGTGTAAAATAACATTTTATGAGAAAAAACGAATAATCAAACTTTTTTATAGAGATTCACTTAATAAATGAGTAGGGGTTTTCCTTTTATTTTAACATTTATTTTTTGTTAATGACCTTCGAAATAATACACTTCCCCTTTTAAATAGTATGAGGAAATTAAAAACGCTCTAACATAAAATATGTTATTGGATATTAACGAGTAAGAAATGTACACTATAAAACAGATGACAATTTAAATAAAAACAACATTTTCAATATAGTTAATAGCATAATTAATATGCGTAATTGTTCTAAAAATTAGGATAATCTATTGAAACCATATTGCGAACAATGTTGTTAATGTTGCAAAATATTTGCCCAGTTTTATGACTAATATTTTTGCAGAATGTGATTCTTATATAGCAATATATATATCGTATAAAGATATTAACTAATTATAAGTTCATGTAGAAAAAAAAAAGAATTATTTTTACTAAATAAAAATAATATCATAAGGAATAAATAAAGTTATAAAGATGCATTAAGCGAAACTTTATTTTTGTGTACTTTTTTTATGTTTTAATTGCGAATACCTAAACTAGCTGACTTATACAGCATCGGGTACACAACAATCCCATAATTTTTAAAATGAATGATAAAAATTTAAAAAAATTGATATTTTTTTAAAAAAATCCAAAAAATAATTGTTTTAATTTTTTCTATTACTTTTTCATCTTAATATACAAATTATTAGTTTTCACACTCGATTTTTATAAATATGTGTTACTCTCTTGTTATTTTTCTATTTGCATCAGTTCTGAACAAACTAATATTTGCTCTGCCATAATGCTTTGACTTGAATTTAGCTTCCGTTAACGCTTTATTCATAACAGTTGTAATGTTATTTCTTCAATGATTTGTTTTTGTTATTTTTTTTTTTAATACATTACTATCTGGTTGTAATTATAATACACAATTGTTTTTTTTCAATTTATCTATCTTGTAAATTGATTTTATCTAATACAACATAATAAAATGATACAGGTGTATCTCCATTATTATTTATGGCTAATGAAAATTAATTTTTTTTTCCTTTTTTTATAAAGCTCAATTTTTTTTTACTCTAAAAGTGGATAAAGCAATTTCATTATATTTTAGAACACATCCCTATGTTGCTACAAATTTTCTTAAATAAAAATGTGCATTTTAAATAACATTCCTCATTGAATATACCCTTTTCACATTAGAAAAATGTTAAAAAAAATGTATTTTGGAAATTTCATGCTCTATCAGACCAATGTCTCAATTATTATCGCCCTGTTGAATATACTCATATTTGTAAGTAACTGAAATTTAGAAGCGAGCAAATATATTTTTTACCTCATTACGTTCACTTTATTCCATTCTATACTGCAGAAACATTTTCGTTCACGGGTTACTTTACTTTTTCCCTCTTCACAGTTGAATATTTGCTCACCCAATGTGAACACAACATTAGTAGAACATCCATTTAGCAGATGTATAAGAACATTAGCTGAATTCTCACTATGTGAAAACTGGCCACCAACAAAGGGTACATTGTATGTGGACAAAAAAAGTAATTTTCATAATCCAAAAAAAACTAAACTCCCATACGGATGTACCGATTATGATCTTTCCAAAAATTTAACTCTAGAAGATGTATATGACTACATATCACAATGTAGTTTACTTATAACTGCTAAAGATATGTATATTGCCTTTTATTATCATAATAAACATCTAAACACCGCTTATAAAGGAATGACAAAAAGATTAATGAAAACATTTGAAATTTTTGCGTTGGAAAATGGAATGTTGGAAGAAGAATTAAGAGAATACCTGATGATATGTAAAAAAAATCTTAATGCAAATTTAAACAGATGGAATGAGATTTCTTACAAAGATTTGCATACAAGGATTCAGAAGAAAATAATTAATACAAAACGGAACTTTAAATTATTTTTACGTAAGTGCGAAGGTTTATGGAAAAGAGGCATGATTAACATCGAGAGTACATGGATTGAGGACTTTATAACCGAAATAGAGGAAAATCAAAATTTTGAACAGCAAATATGGAGTTAACAAAAGTACAATCAAAGAAAAAACAAGCAGCGAAAAATAATGCGGGAAACAATTCAAAAGGAGCTTTTGAATAAAAACACAGTTGTGTATCCTATAAACTATAGAAAGTCAAATAAAGCACTATTAAGGAAGGAAAAATTTTAAATATATATTTTTCTTTATTCAGAATTTACCACGTGAGAAGTGGCTAATGCGTGAATTTTATTTATCCATATCCTCCATATGTTATAGAATGCGTTTATACTTGTTTACGAAAAAGAGGGCAAAAAATAGTTTGGTTCTACATTAACATAAGGAAATTTACTTTTTTTATTTGTTCTAAATTACACCATTTTGTAACATAAAAAGCCATATTAATGTATTTGCTACATTTTCTGTAGGTGCGTTTAACTATTTATTTGCTTCTATCGTTTTAGTTTCTTATGCAGTAATGCACAATATACAGTTTAATAATATTATTATTAAAATAATAATAACTGTCTATGTGTTTTAAAACATAAATCAAAATTATAATGTGCGTTTTGTTTTCCATCATGGAAATCTGTTTTCCATTTATATTCGATCTTCAGTACAGTGTCCTCTCATTTACACTTTCACAAATAAAAGTGTATATATTTGTATATTTTTATTTTTATTTATTTTTTTTTTTTTTTGTCTTATTTTATGAAATAATTGCACACTTTAAATAAATCACTTCCATCCATTGATAAAAAGGTATGATGAACTTATTACAACTGTGCTCTGGAACTACTTCTATTAAAATCATCTATTAGTCTTATTTTAAACATGTTTCCTGAAAAATTGTCTCCATAACGACCTTCACATAATGTGCACATATTTTCAAAATAGTAGCAGCTTCTATGCTGACATAGAAATAGATAATTAATGTCATCTATTAAAAAAATAGTTATCGAATCCCATGAAAGTGTAGGCGCAACAACTGTAAACGAAAAATTGCAGCACACCCTTCTAATGTAGGTATCCTAGGAAATTATTACTTCACCATAACATATTCTTCAATCATATATTAAGAATACACTATATGGATATCAAATGTGTACTAGTTAGTAAATAAATATATATATAACATATAATGTTTTAAAAAATCACAAAAATATAAATAATAAGTTAAAAAAAATATATATATATATAATTTTCATTAGAAAAAAATGTGTTCAAACAAAATAGTGAAAATATTTTCTAAATGTATATAATTCATATACACACACAACATATTAAACATAATGCGTATGATAATTTCATCAATATATTTAAAGTAAATAGCATAAACCTTGATGGAATTTGTTTTTATTTATTACTGAAAAGCGTCAAGAACAAACACAAATTAGTATTTATAATTTTTAACTTTATGGCATATTTCTCACAGAAGAATTAATTTTACTAAAAAGTTTGGTTAACAAGTAATATGCTTGCAAAAACAAAAGAGAGTGAAGAATGCTATAAACTATCCAGGAAAATTGGAGCACAAAAATAATGTGCTCGTTCCAATTTTTTCAGAAATTCTGTACTTTGACAACTATTTTTTGTGAATATTCCTATTCCGCAGATTACACATGATACATTTCTATTTCGCATGAATAGAATAATACTTATAAAGTATAATACTTTTTTACTATATGATGGACACTCGTGCTTGTTATAAAGAAGAGAAAACATTATAAACATAGCTTGGTGAAACGGCTCTTTTATGCCTGGACATTTTCGTCATGATCGCGTAAATTTATTTTGAAAAAATTATTAGTGTACTTAATACCATGCAATATGTTTATAAAAACATAGGCAGTAGGTAAATCTTCTGCTTAATGTATATGAAACCATGTAGCAAAAATTTTTTTTTTTATATTTTTTAGTATTATATCTGTTGTGTCGTATACATCATATGTGTATAACAAATGTTACGTATAAGCAAAAGTCAAGTTATTCATTTTTTATTTGGTGTTATACATACTTGTACGTATATCACTGTTGTATTTATTCTTAATTTAATGCACACTTTTTATTTATAAACGTTTAAATCTTTCCATTTAATCCGTCTACCGTTTTGTATTCATTTTTTATTATTAATTTAACTGCTGCAAAAGGATAAAAACAATTTTATTCTTATTATTCGAATTTCATGTATTTTTATTTTATAGATTATATGAAAGTAGTAGTTCCTTCAAAAAGAGAATTCAATCAAAAGACTGAATATGAAAAAAATATTAAAATATGCACACTTATTTTAAAACATAAAATATATGGATACTTAAATAATTAAAATTTTTATAGATGTGATATTTTGTTAAATTTCTTTTATAATTTAATCATATTGTTTTTTGTTATTATCTGCATATCTTTCTTTTTTTAGGCTTAATATTTGTTTATTCTGTTTTTTCTATGCGTTATTATACTACGTAAGAGACGGTAAAGCAATGGTATAATGAAAGAAGTTTTAACGTGCGAAAAAGAACAATTTGATGCTATAAATACCTTCTTGTGTGGAGAAATATACGTATAATAATATAAATGTCGCCATGGACAATAAATATAGTACCATTTACATTCATAGAATTCATATATGTCACTATTTTTCCACGTTACCTGTAGCTTTTATCATTCAGTTTTTATTTTATATGTTGTACAATGAACAGTTAATTTCGTAATAATGTATATATACATCACATATGTGCATGCACGATCCTGAAGTTGTAATGAATTTATATACGATATAGTATTTATAATGAAGATATATAAAGAGAAAATAAAGAAGCGGTATATAACGCAAAGTTAGTTGAAAACTTGATGTACCAAATTTTCATAAAATTTGAATAATTTTATATAATATACCTATTTTTACTTATTAATTCATTTTATTTTATTTTTTTTTTTTTTTGTACACTTCGTACGCATTAGTATATATATTGCACCTTTATTATATTTTTCAAAGAATATTCAAACTGCCACACTTTTTTGGAAAGTACTTTTTATAGTTTACATTGCGTTTACTGAGAAGTATATGAGTAGATAAAAAACCAGTTCATTTTCTAAAAATTTTTAGTTGTATTATTTGTTGAATAGCTAGTTTAGGATACATTACTTCTTGTCGCGTGCTAATTAGTTAAAAGTACCAATTTTTGCACAATAGATAACTTTATTATTATGGTATATTTATAACACTATATAATTTAACGCTAATTTAAAATTCACAGGAAAAATAATAGTTATGTCTTTTAATAATGGTATATCTAAAATCTTGTAATATTGTATATTTTTTTAAATAACGTAAATGTTCCCTTATAAATGTAATTCATACATGTTAAAATTAAAAATGAAGGGGGAAATAATGATTAAGTTTAGGGATAAATAAAATTTTAAATTATTTATTATTCAATTTTTTATCAATATTTATGTTATATTTATTATTACCACACTAAATTGAACTATTTAAGTATATATATGTTTATTACCTAGGGGAATAATTCTTATATATTGTTCAATATTTTCATATTTTATGTATGTTAAAAAAATAAATATATAGGCATTATTTCTATTTCCTTGAAATTCACCCAGGTGTTACACTGAATAGATCAAAAGAAACTCTTTTGTTTTAAAGTATTTTTTTGCTATCGATAAAGTGCACATTTTTTATTTCTTAAACTTTGTGAGCTTATACCTGAAGGATTTGCTTCGAAAGAGAAGTAATTTCCATTTTATTTTATATTGTTATTAATTACATATTAATTCGAAGGAAAGAAATTATACTATGTGTTTCTATAATATCTAAAGTATAACATATTTTATTACATGAACATTTAGCGCAAAAAGTTGAAAATGCAAAATGATGACAAAAATTTCTGTCGTTTACCCAAGTCTCATTTACTAGAGGAGGAAAAAAATATAATATCGGTAAAATGCATAACGACCTTCCTAATTAATTAAAAGAATACGCATGTTTGACATTCATAATATCACTGGGACCGTTTCATATTAAATTAGGTAGTAATCAATGAATTTCCTGTTAGTGAAAAAACTGTAAAATGTATCTCTTTTTTTGCAGTAAGCAAATTGTTATACAATATTATAATTTGCATAAAATGCTAGCGTAAATTACATTCACATATTTAGAGTTTTAATGAAAAATTGCAAAAGTTTATTTACCAAGAATTCACACTTACATAAATAACAATATTGTAAAACTAAACGATAAAGGAAAGAAGAGTTAAGCAAAATTTTATATTTCTTATATCCACAATGATATATGAGATTTTTCCTTATTCTTTTTTACAACTCCCCGTTATTAAACCTCGTGAGTATTATGCCCTTATTATTCTAATACAGTAAAAAATATGTTTCAAAAGTGTCAATATAAAATGTTACAGTTATTAAAATTGAATTTAAGTGAACATATTATCACTTATTCTAACTATTATAAGCAAATAGCATTTTTCATAATTAAAAAAAAAATTATAGGTACTAACTTTTTCAAAAATTAAAATATTGCGTATATGGACATAAACATGCTACTTATTCAATAAAGTGGACTTCTCCGATTAATTCATTTAATATTTATACAAAATAACATTTTTTTAAAAAGTGTACATTGATTAAGATTATAAAGGATATATAAAATTAATTGCAAGCCAAAACGTAACATATATACTAAATAAAAATAGTATCATAGACCATAAATAAAATTGTAAAGATTCATTATTCCAAACATAATTTTTGTATGATTTTTTTTTTATAAGGTTTTAAATACGAACACATAAACTGACATTTTCGGCTTAAATTATACAACACCGATAAATTAAAAAATTACTAATAACGAATGTATAAATTTGTATATATTTATAAAAAAAGTTCAAATATTACTATTTTATTTTTAGAATTTATTTTCCATCTGGCACACAGATTATTAGTGTTTTAAGTAATTTTATTGAAATCAGTTATTCAATTAATTTTTATTTTCTCTTCATGTTTGATCTTATATGCAAAATAAAATTTAATAGGATAATGAAGTCATTTATATATATCTTTCTCTAGTGCTCTATTTTTGTTTGGATATTTCTTATACTAGTTCTTCATTAATTCTATATATCACCTTTTTTTATTTCTTAAAATATTATTTATATATTCTTGCCATAACATATATATATATATATATTTTTTTTTTTTTTAATTTATTTATTTTCTTTATTTTTAACTAATACAATAAAATAATACAAAAATATATTCATCAATATACAGAAGCCATACGAATCTTTTTTTATTATAGAAATATTTAATATATTTTTACTCTAAACATGTATAAAATATATTTCTTATGTTTTAAAATATTTTGAATTCTATAAAAATTTTCTTAAATAAAAATTTACATTTTTAAAAATATATCTCTTTGAATATAAACTTTGTATTTAAGAAAATGAATTCCGGAAAGACGAATTTAACCAGGAACTCTATCTCTATGCTGATTGTTCTGTTGCATATACTTGTATTTGTAAGAAAAAAAGGGAAAACTAAAAGCACCTATACTTTCATATATTACATTAATTTTTAACTCATTTTCTGTCATAAAATTCTTTTCGCATATTATTTATCTTTTTAGCTTTTTACAGAATAATGCCTGCTCAAATGAATTCAACACATTACCAGGATTACAATAACAGAGCAGATGCATAAGTGTGTTAATAAAGGTATCACCAGGAAAAAACAGTCATTATGAAAAACTCAAATTAGATAATGAAAAACATAATCATTTGTGAAGTCCACAGAAGTACAAAACACAAAAAGTATATGATTCATGTGACACATACAAATCGCTTATAGATGGGATTTTATTTAAGGATTTATGAAAAAGCTTTTCATTTAATCATTTATGAGGATGCCTTTTATTTAATTATTAACGAGAAAGCTTTATATATATATGTAATAAAGATATGAATACTAAATATCAAAATCATAATAAATGTATGAACGAAAATTACAAGAAAAAGACAAAAAAGCTAAAGGATAAGTTACAGAAACTGGGATTAAGCAACGGAGAGTATCAAAAGAAAATATGAGTAAATATGAAGAATTTTGTAATAAAAATCTTACTAATACCTTACTTAAATGTAATGATTTTTATAGCAAACATTATTGTTCTGAATTAAAGAACGGAAAATTCTTTTAACAATTTATTTTTTACGAATATTTACATAGTTCTTGTCTATCATGGGAAAAATGTATGAAGCGGCGTGAAGATAATTGTACGGAAGATTTGATGACTAAAATAAAAAAAAAGCAAATATAAGAACAACAAAAATGTTGAGAACACAAGTAAGGTTGAAGAGAGATCATAAAATAATAATAGAAAAAGTGAAAAAACTGTTTTAAAAAAGTAATTAGTATAATATATCCAGTACAAGAAGAAAGGAAAAATAACAGGCATATTAATAAAGATGATGAAATTAAAAGAATTCATTTAGCTTCCTTCTGCATTTACTACATGTGTCGTGATGAATATGACAAATTTGTTTTTTCAAAATCGTCCATATGATAAGAAATACATTTCTCATATTAACGACAAAAGAAAGAAAAAATAGTTTTTCCAAATTCTAGTAAGCGAAAAATTATATATTTTGTTTGTTCTGTTCTATATTACATTATTACATTATTATATTTTTTAAAAGAGCATCATGATGTTTTTTACGTTTGTCACTTTATATTATTGATTATTTATACGAATTATTTATTTTTTTTTTTTAAATTATGCGTAATGCGTGACGTGATTATTCCCCCTAAACTAATAATAAGAAATATTTAAGTTTTTAAGAAACTTGTATTTTCCAAAATGAACATTCTCTTTACAGTTGCGAGAATAGCATTATGATTAGTATTTATTCTCCACTATGAAATGCTCTAATTTACAATTTCGCAAAAATATACGTATTTACGTGTGTACACAAATTTTATATTTTTTTATTTTATTATCTAAATTGAAATTGTAAAAATGTATCTGTTCTTTAATGCTAGTAAGGCAAACCGAGCATGTCTTAAAGGTATTTACATGGTGGTTAAAAATAATAAATTGGTAATCTTATTTTAACTAATAATACCTGATAAATGCTCATAAATGGCACATCTTTTCAAATAGTAGTACGAATTATAAAAGCATATCTTTGTTTTCCTTTTATTGTAGTGCATCCCTTATGTCGGATATCACGTGCAGTAGTTTTGACTCTTATATAAAACACCATAGTATATTAGAAGTTGTGCATATGTAACTACTTCACCATTTATATATGCTATAATTAATAATTAACTTTAGTCAATATATTCACAGGATTGTTTTACAAAATAAAATATGCTAATTTGATATGCTTTATTATAAAAGTAAATATAAATATAAATATACATTTCTTTAGGAAGTGCATCAAAAATTATATACATGTCCAATTAAAAAGAAAAAATCATATGAAAAACGAAAAATTAGATTTACACTAACAAACTTGTGTAAATACATCTGCAAATTATGCTCCTTTGTGATATATTACCCATATATAAAATTTTAAATATTTTATCATTATTTATACCCCTATTAAATTAATTCCATAGCCAGAATACATCTTAAAATGACTAATGAATAGCAGGGGAAACTAATTTTTATTTCTTGCATATAAGAATTCACACTTTAGCTATATTTATTAGAACCGAAGTAATTTCCTTTTGTTTTTACTGCAAGGAAAAATTGCATAAAAAATATATATATCAAAAATGCCATATTTCAAAGGTAGGCATTTTTGAAAAATGTGTACATATGAATTATATTCCCTCACTGGCTTATTATTTTTCTCTTTTTTCTTGCGAATATTCATGTTTTTTTACGCCTACTATGAAAACGTGTTAATCTAAATTTATCTCCTTTTTTGTAATTGTTATATTGCCATATTATTCTTTTTTCCAAATGCATAAAATATTTAAAAAAAAAATGTTCACACGCATCATTTCAAAAAGCATAAATTTATTTATTAATTTGAAGCAAAGTGCTGTGTATCCTTCTGCCTAAAATCCTTATGTATAAATTTTGCATGCGCGTATTATGTAGTACAACGGGTTAGTGCTTGTGCAAATTTTATTTTTATTCCCTTTTTTACTTTACCTATGCAATCCGCAAAATGACATAAAAAGTTCTTTCATATATATATATATGTAATTACACGAAGGATATAAGATGTATATTTCGTTACTTCCTTTAAATTTACCCAGAAAGGAGAATATTCCGTTAGCCCTAAATGTGATAACATCTGAAATATAGTTATTACACATACTAGTAAATATGAACCTACTACTACTTGCAAATTACTTTAATTTCCTTTTCTAGCGTAGATATGTTATTTTTTCCTAAACATAAACTAGTTCACATATCACTGTTTGGAATAAAGATGTTTTAGTTTTTATGTAAGTTATTGTGCATTAAAAAGATGCATTTTAAGAGGAGTTTCTATAAACAAATGACAATAACTTACTTTTAATTTTCCTTTTTTTTGTTAAGAAAATAAAATATACAATTTTGCCTTGAGATGTTTAGCTGATTAATCGCTATTTTTTTTTTTTTTTTAAGAAGGTAGCGTATGTACTTTTAATATATGTGCTTTGTTAACATTTATTTAATATGGGATAAATATAGCATTCATTAACATGCTTCTCATTGTTGTACATGTATATATACCATAATATTGACGAATTTTCTCTACATGTATATATAATGAATGGTTTAATCAGATAAATAAATTACGCATTTTTACACGATAAATATATTAGAGGTTAATTTTGCGAACTATCAGAATAAGTGAACTTTCGTGATCTCTGTTATAATGTAATACATTAGCTAAACATATATTCTCTTGTTATATTGTTTTCAACAATAAAGCATATAAAAAATAATATATACTTATGAACCAATGAACATTCACTTCCTCAATATTATTATTCCTAAAATAGAAAAAAAACGGTGCGTAAACTGCAAATATTTATAAATAAAACTTTCCTCTGCAAATAAGTATGCGCTTTGTTAATGCGATGATGTATCCAGATATACAAAATAAAGGATAAGTTACAAATGACAAGAACTATATAAAAATAAGTCACAAATCAAACTGATGTTAATGATTTCGTATAATATTTATAATGTTGTTTACTTTATTAGGGTAAGAAAATAGTATTGTGAATAAACACCTGTGAAATTATTCCTCACCGCATTAACACATAGGAAAATAAATGATTAAAACCGAACCACACATAAAAAAGGAACAACTGAAAATCACAATTTAAAATGTTAAATATATTCATTAATATAAAATTATATATTTTCTTAATTATTCATATACCAATCATGAGCAATATTCCGTTATTCTCACTTATTATTTAAATATAAAAACCATGAACACTCAAGTCACTTTTTTGTTCCTACTAGTGTATTATCATAGAAATAAAATTAAGTATTTTTATACTTTTTTAAATTGGCTTACTGTGTGACATATAAAAAGGAAAAAATAAATAAGCGTTTTACCCTCTCCCTAACTTATAGGGTAATACTACTAGGTGCATATTAAAACTTCGCTCGTATGACAAGCGTCCTTTTGAATCTGCTACAATTTTTCGATGCATTCTCCGTTTATATTAAGAGGTATATGAATGTAACAAAATAATTTATATCTACCAAAAATGCAGCTATCTTTTTATTTTTAATCTTTTAAACAATTTTAATAATGTTCTGAGAAATAAATAAATTTAAGCGTAAAAATTCTAGTATAAGAACAAGTTATAGTGCTTATTAACTTATAATTTATTCCTCATATTTTTTTATGATACACTTTACAATGAATTCTTAACAAGCGTCAATACAATTTTATAGAGATATAAATGGAAAAACATTTATTACACTCATGCTGTTGTAAATATACCAAGAAGATTGTAAGAATAATTAATATTTCCACAATAACCTAATATATATCTTTTTACTCCTGTGTGTTATCATTCTTTTCACTCTGATGTGCGCATTATATAGACTCATTTAATGAAAAAAGCAAAAACTGCTGTTAGTCTCTAATAACCCACAACACGTTACCTTGTTTTGCATGACATAAACTTTTTAAGAAAATGAAAGAAATAAATAAACTGCTATTCGCTGAATCATCAAACAGGAATGATAATTACAAAATTAGTTGAAAAATAATGGCACTCTGTATTAAATAATATTTTTTCATACTTCTGCATGCAAAATTTTATTAAATTTTTTTTTTTTTAATTTTCATTTTTCTCATGCAACAGTAAGGCATACACAAATTATTGAAAAAAGGTCCTTTTCAATAATGAACTCTCAAATACGACTTTAAAATAAAAAAAATATAATTATTATATCAAAACTGATCTTTGAAGGCAACTCGAATGCGCGGGGTTCCACATTGCAATGATGCAAAATTTAAATGATTTCGAAAAATGTTGGAAGTATGTATATTTGTAAATTAAGTGTGAGACACACACATTAGGAGAAAGCATAAATAAATGTATCATTACTATTATTGTGCAATAAAGAGTAAAAGGAAATCTCATCATATTAAAAACGACAAAATTTGACCGAATAAAGCGTTCTAAATTTAAGTTAAATTCAATAGAATAAAAGGAAGAACAAGAATATTTACATGTTTTATTATATAATAAACAAAAATTGATACCAAAGAAATGGCAATAAAAGGAAAAAATTCTAAAAACTATAGTACGGGTAAGATGAAAAATATTTTTGTAAAATTATATGAACAAACTAAATGAGTAGAACACAAAGGAAAATTTTTCTTAATTTGCTAATACATAACCCGATACACTTATATTTTTTTCTCACAAAAAAATAAGTTCTTTACAGAATAATGAAGATTACATTAAAGAAGTCATTTGCACTTTTATTACTGTTGTTGATGTAAATATAGGAAAAGGCGAAATTACATCGTCCAATTTTTGTTACAAAACTTTTCTTGTGATTCCTTATTAATTGGGCATATTATTTTGTTTCAACTAATAGTTAAACAACATCAGTATGTAACCATTTTGGAATTTTTTATTTTCTTTAGTTGATTGTCATATTTTCTGTGTTGGTTCTTCGCCTTATTTATATTTTGCAGTTTATTTTTTTTTTCTAACTTTTTTAGTGTTAATTTAAACTTGACAGATTTTATTTCGACGATTTGTAACTCTCAGCTTTATCCGTTAAGTATTTTCTCCCTTTCTTTTCACATCGATCTATAAAATTAGACCACATTTGATCATATCTTAGAATGAATTCTTCAAAATTTGGGCAAGTACATTTATTTGTTTCCATGTAAGCAGTAATATGATTATGGGCACATTTTTCCATATTCTCTAAATCTTTTTGCAGTCCTTGTTTACAAACTTCTAAACTTTTCTTTAGGGTATTCTTCGGTAATTTATTAGCAAATTCTTTACAGTTACAATGCCTTGAAAGTCCTTCCAACATATCAACATACCTCTTCATTGCATAATTATTATAACGATATAATAAATAACATTTTTCCTTTTTAGTTATAAACCAGTAACAATAATTAGTTATGTTCATTATATCATTTATGGACAACGAAGTGGGATGTTTTGAATTACAAAATTCGTATAGAGGTATACCAGTAAAAAAAGGAAAAAAGGTACCACTTCCTTTTTGTTTCAAATAACTGTGCATAGGGGATTCCTTTATGCTTACTGTTGTCTCGGCTAGCAGTCTAGGACTTCTACAACCTAATCGTAATTCTGATAAAGCATCATTGGAAATAATATTACTCTATAAAAAGATTAAAAAATTGTATAACGCATAAATAAAAATGATAACATATAATTTTTAAAGAATTACCAAATAGAGTTATATGCAAATTGTAAAAATGACTAAAAAAATATAAACATTTCTTACTAAAGAAATTACAGATACAAGGACAAAGGTTAATACAATGTTAATTTTCCACATGTTAAATTTGTTAATATTTGCTCTTTTCTTTCTTTTTCTTTTTTTTTTCCTTTTTGGCTGTTATATAAAAGTTTAATTGATAATTATTTATACTTTTCTATTATTATTTTATCAAAAAATAAATGTAAACTTTTTATAAAAAGCAAATTTCGTTACTCAAATACGATAAAATAATTTACTGGTATTTTTTTAAATTAAGGAATATTTTTCCTTTTAAGCAAAAAATGTAAAAAAATGTATACTAAATCCTCCATCAGTAATATGAAGATAACATCTTTATTTTTTATTTTGCATTATTCCTTTAAATGACATAAGGATGCAAAATAAAGTAAAGCGGTTTTGAAAACATGTATAAATAGATAAAAGTATTCAACTTGTAAATAATGATAATTTGAAAAAAAAAAAAAAAAATTAGAAAACACAAAAGCGAAATTAAAAAAGATAATAATAATACCATTAACATTATCTTCGCATTAATGGAACCTTAAAAGGAAGTTGAAATTAAAACAGATAAAATATGAATTTATTCATTAGTAATAATCTATATAACTAAATTAGATATGGGAAAAAGGATGAACATTGTTTATGAAGTGTACAGTTATAAAAATTTATCTCTCCAATCTTACTCTTTGTATCCTAAAGTAGAAAACAAAAAGTTTCAAAAAAGGCGAAAACATAAATATATATACTTTTATATTATTTTACAACATATAAAAATTTTGAATTAAACATACGCTGTTGAATTAAAATCATTATAGATTTCTATATTGGGCATATTCATTTTTTTAATTATGCCTATTAGTATATGCATACATAACCTTCACAAAATTTTTTCAGTGATTCGTGAGATGTCATCTTTTCTTTTAATCTGGAATTTTTCTTATATTTTGTATTTCATTTAAATTTTTAGTGATTAACTTTAAGATAATTATGCACTTAATAAGTGACTTCTCTATAAAATGGAATACTTTGCAAAAATGGTAAAAGTATTTATTTCATCAAGTATACTTCCCTAAATGTTTAGTTATTTTGTTTGAATAACCTATTTTAGCAATTGCTTCCATATCATCAAAAAACTGTTAATATTTTCTACCTTTTAAAACTAAAAGTTATTACGTAATATGTTTATGTAAACGCAATATGAAAAAACGATTAAAGTTTTATAATTAGATATGCATAAATAACTTCTATTATGTTCCTTAATTTTGAATCATATATATTTATCTTCAAATAACTATAAAATATAATATAATTTAAAATAGAAGAGGAGAAAATTACATACTGTTTAGCGCAAAAGAGGTAAAAAATCGGTATAATTCTCGTTCTTTATATTATTTTTTCTAATCATTTTATTTTTACTTAAAAAGATTTTTATTCTTCTTGATTCTTTTCAATATTCATTTGTTTGAAAATTACATTCTACATATATTCATATTTACAGTTCAATATTTTTTATTTAATGTTGCCTTAGTTTTAATAAGTATTAAATTCTCCCTTTGTGCATGATTGTTAGGCAAAAAAATATTTATATTAGTATACAATTTTATTTCGTTATATTTTAATGGGGTATAATTTTTGTTTTTTTTTATTCACCTTCAAATCTCTGATTCATTAAAATCTACGAGATTTTCTTTCTTCTTTTTTGTTTTTTTATATAATATATAAAATGGGAACAATAGCTTCAAATGCTTTATCCTTCGTGTTTATTATAATATTTCCAGCATTATATTAATTAAAAATAAGAAAAATATTTTTTTATATAAGAAACTATAATAATAAAATAAAGCGAAATCAAATTAAATAAAATATAATATAATTAAATAAATAAGTGAGATTACTATGTTGTAGTTCTCTCAGGCCGTAATTTTTTTTTGAAGCTGAAGAACAGATACTTCAGAGGTTCTTGCGGTTTTAGTCCAGAAATAGTTAAAGTTAACATAGCGATAAGATAAACAATATAAAGAATCAGCATATATATATATATATATATTTCGATGCTAACATTAATGTTTCATTGAAATTTTTTGAAAAGTCCTATATATTTTGCTCACATAAATGAATGAACTGTCTCCTAGTTCGATGATACCCAACAGTGTGAATAAAAGAATCCATACTTTGGTAACATGCTAGGAGACTCAACAGAAAAGACATATGGGTTTTAGAAAATAAATATTGAATTATTTTGTTCTTACTTTACATTTCTGTAACCCTAAGACATTGGAAATATTGTTATAAAGTTCTTTATAAATGTTTACACTGTGTAGAATGCATCTGGAATGGGTAGATAAATTTTAAAATAAAAATGAGAATAAAAAGAAAATGAAAAGAAAAGTAAAAATTAACCGCCGCTTAGTGGCAAGGAAGGAAATACAAGAAGTTAGTATGTATCTGCAACAACAAATGCGTAAAAATATAAACCATTTATATAAATAGATATTATTATACTTAAAAAATGAGAACTTATTAATGTACATTATGTTACGTGTATTTTTTAAATAAAGAACACAAGTGTAAGATTTCATATTTTTGTTTTATCACTTCATAATTAAAAGGTTATCGCTTTGAAAAAAGGTTTTATGTGAAATGTAAAGGAAGAAAAGGATTGAATTTTTAATGATTCGAAAAAATTTTAAATTGAAATGTAAAATATACATGTAACCTTACCTCTGTTACTATTTTTTTTTATAAAAATAATGGTTAGTGTTAATTTTAGCTAAATTTAATTGCAGCACCCTAAACGTGTATAGGGAGGTGTGCACATCAGTGTGTCCTTTTAATATTCTCTGCAGAATGGAAAAAAATGGTGTGCATATATTATTAAATTTTCCCTTTGGGAAAGAAAAATGGTGTAACAATGAAATACATATATGTGTATACATAAATCTCAGCAAATGTTCACTGAATGAAGCTTTTACCCCATTACTAGAATAAATCATTAGGTAATTTCCTTGAATTGATATATATTCAGGAGGAAATATTATTACAAAAGGATACTTCATGAAAATCGTCGAGTTTGTGCATTTGCAAACCGCTTCGGCACTGATTGAAAAGTGATATCCTTTATTACCAACTTTCTAGTGCTATATCTTTAAATAAAAAATTGCTTTTATCTTGATCTACTTTTAAAATATAACATAAAAGTATAACACTATATTTTCATGGACATATTGCTACAATTTAGCTCGAAATTTAAATCATTTAAAAAAGGGTAATAAACTGTTGTGCATACAAATTTACAGAAATGTGAAAACGTACTTGAAAATAAAGGATATGTTTATTTAACGAAGTGTACCCATATATAAGAAACAAATTTACAGGTAAAAAGAAATATACATTAGCATGATATTTTTCAAATAAGAAACACTTTTGTGCTATTATATAATTGTAAAAGGAAAAATTGCCTTGAGTTTAATTTTGTAAAATTTATAAAAAAGATAAATATGTATTATTTTAAAAGTAGCATCACAAGGTTAATGAAGCTTTTCTTACAAAATGAAATATCTACAACTAAAATAACCGAACAAGTGGAAATATCATGCGATTATATGGATTGAGGTATACGCGCCAAATGCATATATTTAATGCATAAAAATAAGTAAACACAATTATAAGGATATAAAAATATGTATTCATTATTTTTCTAGTGTGTAGGACACGACTCTTTTTTAAGATAATTGTTTTTATTAAAGAAAAAAGATTTCCTACTAGATATAAGATTCAGTGTAACGGAATACTTTATTTCCTACCGTCTACTTTTTAGAATTCAATAAAAGTAGTGAAATCCTTTATTTTATTTTTTAGTTTTTTTCTAAGCTATCTTCTTATCTTCCTTATTATTGCACACATTGTTTTAAATTTTTAATTGAGCGAAATATACAGGTGTAAATGCGTTTTAGTTCTCCTCCTTACTCATTTTCTTCTGATGCTTCTTCTATTTCTTCTAGCTTTCCCCAATTAGACTGACTGGCTTCTTATTCTTTTTCTACCGTCGCTTTTTCATTGGCTTTATTTACCATCACTTTTTTGGGACTCCCGCCTTTTTCGTTAAAAATATAACCCACTATTTTTTATTCTATTCAAGAAACTCAAACCAGGAATCTAACATATCGTTTATAAAATAAATATAGGCGATGATATAATGTGGAAAATTCCTTTTCATATAACGACAAAAGTTCTTATAGTAAAAATGGGTTAAAAGCATAATATTTTTAGTAAGTGCATTGTAACATGTTAAATAGTATTTCATTTTATCAACTTATGCAATTCGACATTTTATAGATAACTTTTGAAACCCATTTCACAATAAATCTAGTAATCGATAATAATTATTTCTTTCACAACGAAAAAAATGGTAAAAACCGGTGAACATCTTTTTCCTACTTACGAAGATACCATAAGAATAAATTAGACTAACTAATTCTTTGTACGTTGAATCTCCTGGGAAATACTGCTTACACCCAAATGGAAGAAATTTAATTCTATTCTTTTGAATATTCGTTTCTATTTTTTCATTGATAATTAAATTAAATTTTGAGTAAAGTTCTTTTGATTTAGATACTACTTTTACCAAATGCCATGAAAAGAATTTTTGAATCTAATTTTGGAGATATCCCCTCTTTTTGTATGCAAACAGTGATTATTTAAAAAGTTCAAAATTAGATATTATGGAGTTTATATATATATATATATTTTTTTTTTTTGGAACACCCTAAAGATCCTTTGCACATTAATTTTAATCATTTCTCTAAATAAATACTACACACCTTAATGTACTTAATTTATATATACCATTAAAAAAAGAAAAGTATATTATGAAAATTGGTAAAAATAAGAATTTACATTTATACAATATATTTGATTAAATTGTAATTTTTAAAAAACAGCTTTTCAACAAAAAAAATGTTCAACAGCAACATGAAATAAATCAGAAAATTTTCGAACAAGAAAAAAAAGTAATATTTTCATTTTTCCCAAAACAATCATGTAAATAGCTTATTATTTATTAATATGAATATTCCCATTTTCATATGTGAAAATTTTTATAATTAAATTCAACGTAATAGTGCCTACAAATTAAATTCATCCTAAAATTGGTGTGCGTGCATACAAAAGAAAAACATTTTAAACAGAGACTGATATAAATAGAGCATTTATTGTTCCACTTTAATATGCTAAACATATAAGTTTATTCTGAAGAAGACGTATATATCTCTTATAGCATGTATTCAAAATATTAAATTATGAAAATAACATGGGAAATATAATTATTTTTTTCATTTATTATCTTTTCTTTTATAATATATATGTTATTTCTGAATAATATTAATTTTTGCAAAATGAGGAATTTGCTTATATTATATAAAACAAAGTGATAAGAATATTATGGAATATATATTTTTTCCTAACTGCAATATATAACATCTACAAGTATTTTTTACATTTTTACTTATGTAATATTTTAGAAATTTTACTGTATAAAATTATTACTTAATATAACATATAATGTTCTGTTATTTTCTATATGAAAACTTCTTTTATTTTACACTTTTTAGAATTTTATTTTTAATTGTACCCTACTTTTATTTTATTATATGTTCTAGCAGTAATAACATGCTGCACGGAGATAATAATTGCATGCTAAACGATTAACAAATGGTTAAGGAACACATTAATCGTGTTAACTATTTTTTCTATTCAAAAAAAAAATATATATATATAATTTAAATATTGCCATAAAATTTTTATTTAATAATATTTACTTTTGTAAAGTTTCCAAAAAATAGTATTGTTCCTATTTTCACTTTATTTCAGGATTAACCTTGCATTTACTATACTGAACCTGTAATAAATGGATTCAATAATGTTGCATATATACATATATGTCTATCTTTATGAAGAAATTAAGAGTATATATGTAAATTAATATTTGAAATGCGCATTTCCAAAGATTAAATATTAAAATGTTAAGTACTGTTGACGTTCCCCAAAATGAAAAAATGGCAAGATTCCGCATTTTTCAAGAACTTTTTCTTTTACACTTTCATATAATATTTATTTCTGTTTTATCACATATTCCTCTTTTTTTTTTTTTTTTACGACATCTTTTAATTAGTAATACATACTTTTCTTTTATAAAATCATTCGTAAATTATGCGATCTATCACACTTTCAGGCATTATATGCTGTAGTATGCATCATACTAAACAATACTCATAGCAAATTAGTAAATCGTATAATTCACAAAAGTTTCAATTTTTATTATTTACACTATGGCATGAACATGAACCTCGTATTTTTTCTCACATTACTATATTCACCCATCATTTTTTCCCTCTGGAAAATTTTATGAATTATGAACTTCAAAATCATTATGCAAAATCCATAAATATGGTTTTTGGTATGGTATAATTAACTGCATGCACATTCGTTATATTTATTAGTAAATGTTAACAATAATTAGGAGTGTAATTAATAATTGTTAAAAATATATATACAAAGTAAAGTAATATTTAATGTAGGAACAAAATGAAGTACAAGAATGTTTACTGACTAATTTTTATTTAAAATATGTATTATTCTCATTTATAAACTAATTCATTTAACTAATACATTTATATGTTCGAACTTAAAATGTTTTTATGTACAAATATAATTTTAGTAGTAATGCATTATATTTATATTTTATATATGTAAAAATAAAAAGAATGGATAAATAAAAAATAATATTTTTAATATGCTAATAATTCGAGCAATCATACGAAATCTGTAGATTAATGTTAATTCGACGATGAAAGGATATATATATTTTCTGTCCAACAATGACACAATTTTTATAGTTTAAACTTCAGGAGAAGTTTACCAAAGTTTTTGATCTTATTTCAAGGTAATTAATTATATCTCTTTACTAAATATTATTTATTAAATGTAACATCAATGTAAAAACATTAAAATATGTTTGATTATTATATTTAACAAAAAATGAATTTACTTATTTGTGAAATTAGTAAATATAATGTTAAATATCATATTTTAATAAAATTTAATGAATCCTCTTTCACATAATATCTCTGGAGGATAAACATATTATAGGGATTATATATCGATTTATCTATATTATTAAAAATGCACAAATGTTTTACATTCATAGTTTGTCCAAATCCTGTAATATATGAATTAGGAGAAATGTAAATTATTTATAATTCGTAAACATATTGTTGAACAAATTTTTTTTTATTTGTTCAGCGCGTTGTCTTAGATTTTAGTATATAAAAATATATGTAGAATATAACTATATAAATTATTTAAATTTAAACCAAATTAAAATGTATAATTATTTAAATTAAATTTCGAATGTTCGTGATATTTCAAAATAAAAATATGATAAAATTAATTTTTAACGAAGAGAGTAATTCAGCATATTTTCTATGTCATTTATTCTTAAGAACGCGTGGGATATTTCCTTCTAATTTTTCTTGCGTGTATTGATAATAATTTCATCGAGAATATATGCATATTTCAAAAATAAATAATTTGATAACAATATAAATCTTTTTATGTACTAATATAATGTATGTTGTACTACATTAATAAGGAATTTTAGATAAATATTGATGTAACATATAACATTTTGTAAATAAATATAAAAAAAATTCAATATTATGCAGAATTATAGTAATATGTCTAAATGTTGCAAAAATTAATATACCGGATGTCATATTACTATAATATACCATACAATGAAATAATTTTTATTCGTCTATTTGTTCAATATTTTGGCAGTTTTAATTTGTCGAAGTGGATATTCTTAAAGAGGATATAAAAGAATTCACTTTTGATATAAAAATAAAGTAATATGTACTACTAAATAAATGTAAGGAGAAATTTATAAAAATACAGGGAAGTTTTGATCAAATTATAAATTTTGCAGCTTTTATTTTTTTTTTATCATATTTTAGGCAAGCTTATATGAGCTAACTTATTTTTAAAGCCTAATAAATATTCGATGCATTTTTAAGCAGGTGAAAGAATATATATATATATGTATATATAACTTTACAGTTTTTTAAAGCAAGCCAAATATTTTCTATCTTATTTAATTTATTCGTATTTCATCTTAAGGCACGAATTACTACAATTCTTTGATTAACTCTTTTCATTATTATGTGATTACACAATGCAACTCTTTTTCTGTTTCAACTGTATAAATTTTAGTTGTTCTTTTAAAAAAAATAGAATTACATTGGTATAATGAAACATTTTAAATTTTAAATTTGCTAGTTCTTTCCTTTGGGATAGCGGTAACACTGGTTATGTGCTAATATGTTTTTAATTTTTTTTTTTTTTTTTTGTACCTTATTTTTTATAAGTTTTAATGAATCATAATATATATATTTTTTTAATTCATTTATTAGTTTTGGATTTTTATCAAGTTCTAATAAATAAAATAATAGAATTGTATGTTCCCTGTTATATAGAATCCATAATAAATATATTTTTATATATTTTTTTATAATTTCCATATATTATTACTCCAAAAGTTTACAAAATAATTATAATACATTTTAAACGATCCCTGTGTTCTTTAATCAAATTGCATAATTTATTATTTTATGAAATATCCCTTTTGGAATATACACTTTTCGTTTAAGAAAACGAATTATCGAAAACATAATATATCCGAGACCGCTATATCATTGCTGATTGTTCAGTTGAATATTCTTGTATTTGTAAGAAATAATAGAATTTTGAAGCACTTTAAATGTCATTATACTATTGTAGCACATTACGTTATTTTTTGTATATCCTTTAAAATATTACATTTTTTTATTTAAAATATTTTTTTATCCCTTATGGAATAATGCAGGAACATCTGAAGTTATCACATTATACGGGTTACAATCAAGCAGCAGATGCGCAAGAGTGTTAACTGAAGTATTACTAAATGAAGAAGGTACTCCTACAAAAAACAAATTGGATACGAACAAAAAGAGTAATTTTCGAACTCCAAGTAAGGATGAATTACCTTACGGATGTAGTGCATTTTATCTGAACAAAAATTTATCAAAAAAAAGAGTATATGATGGATTATCAAAATGTGGTCAAAATAAAACGAAAAAGCAAATGTATGCTATCTTTTATTATTATGGACAAAATTTTAAAAAATATTTTAAAAAAATGAAAAAAGGGTTGATGTGTACTCTAGAAAAAATAGGTGAGTAAAATGGAGTAACAAAAGAAAGTATAAAAGAAAACTTGAAGGGATGCTATAAAGATCTTGATGCAACTTTTTGTCTCTGGAATGGTATCTTCAAGAAAGTTTTCTCTTTTCACATTAAAAAAAATAATAACTGTAGAAAATACAAATTTAAATCTTATTTAAAGGATTATGAATGCTTGTGGAACGACAGCGTGGAAAGAGCTACAGATATATGGACTAATCTCATGAATAAAATAGAAAACTGTAAGAAATAAGAATAACGAAAATGTGATAAACACAAATATATTCATGAATACCTAGCAAAAGAAAAATAATAAGTGAACAGAATAAAGCGTAGAATTTAAAAAAAAATGCTATT
>FLRD01001794.1:0-152105 GCA_900088485.1 Plasmodium ovale wallikeri | reverse complement strand
ATGCACTCCATACACGTAAGTATGCACTCCATACACGTAAGTATGCACTCATACACGTAAGTATGCACTCATACACGTAAGTATGCACTCCATACACGTAAGTATGCACTCATACACGTAAGTATACTACGTGCTTATGCTGTATATATATGCATATGTACATGTACGTATACCAGTTGTGTGTTTAACAGAGAAAGAGGGGTAAACAAACCCACCACTTCGAGTTCAAAATTGTCAATCTAGAGAAAAAAAAAAAAAATAAAATAAAATAAAAAACAATAGTAAATTTAACTTATTATTGAGATTAATACTTACTTAAAAAAATAATTAAGTTTCCTATATAATTTATCCTTCCTTTTAACTTTTAGAATGATATTTTAAGAATCCTTCCTACAAATGAAAAATATGAGCACTTAAATGAAGATGTTACAGTCAACGATTTTGATATATATTGTAAAGAGATATTTTCCCCTGATGGCAGCGATAGTGACATTGGTAAACTATGTAAAAAGCTTGCAAGAAATTATAAAAGAATTACTCAAACTAAGAATGAAGAACGTGGAGATACTTGTGTATATTTCAAATACTGGTTATATGACGAAATCAGAAAACTATCAAAAAGTGATGTATACAAAAAATATTTGTCTGGAATTAATAATAATTTTCAGAAAGTAACAAATTCTATTTGCCTCCAGTTTTATGATTGTCCATGTACATATACTATTCAAGTGGATTATTTGGATGATTTTGGAGAAGAGAAAAATTTACATGATTATTTTCAAAATTTAAGTACCCTTGAAAACAAAATTAAATCACCTGGTATAAATAGTCAAAGTTATCATGAATATATTAGCTATATTAATGATTTGTATAAAAAGCATATAGATGAGAATGAGTGTTGTGACGGGTGGGGAG
Source organism: Plasmodium ovale wallikeri (assembly GCA_900088485.1). Taxonomy (NCBI): domain Eukaryota; phylum Apicomplexa; class Aconoidasida; order Haemosporida; family Plasmodiidae; genus Plasmodium; species Plasmodium ovale. Next base: position 151,190 of record FLRD01001794.1, on the reverse strand, counting down.
AATGCACACATTACTTTGACTGTGATGACGATGCTGTTCCTGAAAAGTTATTAGCTAAAATTAATTTACCCAGAGAAAATAGTAAAGGAGGAACACAAGCACAGGATAGTAGAAACATTATAAGTAGGACTGATTCCAGTTATCCCCCTTTAGAAAATATACCACAAGAAATTGATAAAACATTAGAAGGGGGATCTCTGGAAGCACTGAAAACAAGAGGTCCAGGTATAACTGGAGAAGAAGCGGAATGTTCCAATTTATCATCAGCAGAAAATCCTCATGGATCATGCAGTGCTCCAAGTGCTCTTGAAAAAGCAATTGGAGCAAGAGGAGGCAATGACAGTCACGTAAAAGACATGAATACAGGATTGCAAAATGTTAACGATCCACCTACTGCTGAATACGAATATGGTATATTACCAGCAAGTACTGTTGATATTTTCACTACAATAGAAGAGAAACCTTATATATTACAAAATAAATATGCTCGTATAGCTTACGCTATGACTTTAACAATGGCAGTAATTTACCTTTTATTCTTTTATGGCAGGGTACATACATATCACACTTTATAACAGACAAACTTTATTATAATATACATACTTACAAATAAATATATACATGTAAACAAATATATATATTCATGTTTAAATTTCATATTGTTACATTAGCGTACCCCTCTCAAGTTCTCTTTCCTTAAGAGATTATCTAAAAGAAAAAGGGATAAAAATAAATTACGCAGAAAATATGAAAACGAAACTATATCATACGATTTAGAAGATGTGTATATAAATTCTTACAATATACCATTTCATTTAAGATATTATCAAGCATAATAAATATCTTTTTAATCTAATATATGTTGTATATTGACCTTGGAAAATTACTTTAAGCAACATGTAGAGGATATTTTATTTGTAACTGTTCTTAATATTAAGTGAAAAAAAGTAAACAGTCAATGACACACACAACATTTATAGATAAATCAAAATATAATAAAATTAAAAAATAACAAATTATGAAAACATCTTATCTATTTATACATAAAAATTAGAAAGATATAAAATTAAAAACAAATACACGTAAAGTATTTTATTAAGTTGTATATAATGCAAAGCAGAAATATATATTAAATCGTACATTAATAAATAAAGCATATTAAGAGATACACGTGAAATATTTTATTAATATAATTGATAATTATATGAATAACAAGATATAAAGAAACATAGAGTTGCCAGAAAAATAGAAAAAAACTAATATATACACATGCAAGAACAGAAGTAGCATGCACAATTGTAAACTTTTATAATTAATACACTGCAATAAAAAAAAAAAAAATGGCATAACAGAAATAAAACACTTACAAAATGTGTAATGTACAATTTATGAAAATAGCATGGCAAAATTAAATGTTTAAATCTATGGAAGAATGGAATCAATTTTTGAGATGTTGTGCGTAAGCACGTGTATTAATCCTACGAAAGAAACAACCGTTTTATTGGCTTGATACTCAATTTCCATTTTTCAGATTTAAATATATAAACTACTGTATATAAACTTATTTGTTTTGTCTTTTTGTTTTTTTTATGTATTTGTTACATTTTTTTGTGTTTTTTTTTTTTGTTTTTAACCAATAATTATAAATTTGTTTTGATAAAAAAACGGTGTTTCCTTAAATACAATATTAACGAAAATTTGGCATAAAACCCTTTCGTAAGCATCGTTAAATGTTATAATTTATACAACCTCTTCAATACATCATGATAATTAAATATATTTATTACAAAACTTTCCATAATACAGAAGTTACGTTTTCCTTTTAAAGGAACATGCATAATTTTTACAGTAAACAGACTAATAGCATATAAATAATATATATCTAATTATAAATAATGAAAAAAAATGAATTAATCAGGTTATGAAAGGAAAAATAATTATCTCGCATGCCACTATATAATATAATGTATTTAATTTAATATAATATGAAACTTATTTTCCCCGTTATCCAAAAAATGGATAGAGCACTATTAACTAATAATATATTTAAAATTTGTCATTAATTTTATTTTCTCAGATTGTATACATAACAGCTAAATGTTTTGTTATATATTAAAGATATATTTTTTAATTGTTTCATGAATGAAAATGTCATTCATTTTATTCCAAAATTGTTTATAGAATATATCAAATTAGTAATTAAATGCTTTTTAACTAGTTAAAATATTACATCATCATGTTGTATATGTAAAATTGCACCCCCAGAAAAACATACAAATTACATTAAAAAATGTTTATTCAAAAACATAAACATTAACATATAACATTTTATTCGCTTTCTTATTTTAAATGTGTATTATTTAGATTAATTCTATGAAGCCTGATAAAAGAAATGTCATATATAATTCACCCATTGAATAATACGGTAGTATTTTATTATCACCATACTTAAATTCAATTGCTGTTATATGCATTAAAATTTTATCTTTTCAGTCCATTTTAACGCTATCATACAATTTTATATTTATGATTTCATAAATATTAATGTACATTGTTTTCTCATGTTTCTGCATATTCAAGTTATTTAATTTCAACTTTACGATTTCTGTATGATATAAATTTATTTATTCCTTTGTTTTATTATCATATTTTTTCTATTGTCAACACTAAAAATTATTTACCATACATATATATCATCACATATGAAATAAAGTTATAAAAGTCATATTGTTTAAATTTAAAAAAGTTTAAGGGATCACTATGTTACAGTAAAAGACTAAGTAATTTCCTAAATATTTAAATTGTAATTAACAAAAATTGTCATGAAATAATTATTCTTTATTTAATTGTAAACCAATTGTTGTCCATTTATTACGTTAAATCTTAAATAATAATTCTTTTTCTTATATATAAATAAAATACCTTATTGAGGTATGAAGTTAATAAATAACTTCTATTAGATCATCTACATAATAATTGTAATAGTTGTAACTCTCAACATAAAATATAAATAATAATTTACAACAAAAAATATTTATTATATCTAAATTCATGTGTAACAAATAATATAAATGGAAAAAAGGGGTGAAATAAATGTTTTAATACAAATTAAAATATACACATTTACTACATATGGATTATATTAGAACGTGCATATTTTGATTAAGCTAATAAAAAGTGCGCATTTTTATTTTTATTTTTGTTAATAAAAATAACACTATATGATTTAAAATTAACTTAGTATTAAATATATACTTTTTGTAACAAATTATTTCTTTATCTTATTTAAGAAAACTATTAGTTATAATTTTACCAATTGCACATTGTGCCTCTGCATAAGTTAAAATTGACAATCTTCTTCTCTATACATAATATACGTATGAAAGACTCTTCTATTATTTACATTTAATTCTTCAAAGCTATACAAAAATCTCAAAAAATTATTAAATACGCGTAAGAGCAAAATAGCGTATGATATGTAAACACTTAAATGTTTAATTACAGGATAGTGAGAATTTTATTTGATGAAAACGGTACATACAGAAAATCAGTAGAATATTTAGCAAGTGTCCCTTTGCATAAGATATTAAGTATTTATATATATCAAAAAGAAGCGCATGAGGTAATATAAATATAATTCCCATAGTAGCTTTAGTATTAATACAGTTTCTTCATATCAAAGAAAATGAAAATTTAAGTAATTTTTATAATGTATAGTTACAGATCTCACAATTTAATATGTTAAATGGTGTCTTCACTAATATATAGGAAATAATAATTTAATCTAAATATCAGGTGTGTATACAATCGATGAAAATAAAGTATAAAATTTTCTTATTAAAATATATTTGATTCATTTTTGTCAAGTGTATGGTTATTTTAATTACTACGTTTTTGCAATAAATACATATAATTAACGAATACCTCCTAATTATTGTTTGCTATAGGAAATGTTAAAAATGAATATTACAAAAAAAAGCTCAATCTAATAAAGTAGTAGAAATGAAAGTGTTATGATTTTTTTTTTCCAGTCTTTATTATTTAAATGTATGTTCTTTCATATACGCACCTAATATTCCGAACAAAATGTGTGCATATAAAGAAGCTGTATCTTATGCGTAGAAATAATGAAAGGAAAAAAAAATGATTTAATAAATAAAAAAAAACAAATTATAAAAATAAATGCACGTATATGGCGTTACGTTACACATTCGTAACTATATACGTAGTAATCACTTATAATTTATGTAAATATAACAATTTTATAATAATGATATTATGTAACAGAAATGATTAAACTTCAAAATATAAATAGTTAAACACATGTATTATTTGGTGTTATTTATTATAATAAAAATAAGAAATAAACGTATTAACAACAAAAATTTTAAATAACAAAAAAATATACAAAAAAAAGAGTACATGTTAAAATAATCTTTTAACATAGGAGAAAATATATTTTTTAATTGTATTCTATTACCCTTTTTCCTAATTTTTATGTTTATAAATAAAATCTCATATTTACGGTACTCTGTTATAATAAATAATATATGTTTAAATTCTTTTTAATATTGCTCCATGTATCCTCATGCTTGATGATATGCTATGCGCATTCTCCGATTTTCCGTATTACCGTGATTGAATTGTACTTCATCTTCTAAAAATTGCTGCTCAAAATTTTCAAAATAACTTTCTCTATTTCTTGCGTCTCTATTATTAAAATAGGATCCCATGGGTGTAAACTGATATAAAAATGAAGAATGTAGGATATACATAATATAAATATCCTATAAGTTTATATTTATAAGTAAATCAATTCTTTAATTATGGAACAAATGATTTATGTTTTAAAAGAATATTAGAACCCACTTTGTAAAGTATGAACAATATTAGAAGTACTCCTAAAAACCCCAAACTACCTAATGCAAATGTATAGAATGGGTCCGACGTTATTTTATCAGGAACCACTTCGGGAATAATGGAAGATTTCTTATTACCCCAATTTAATAAACGTGGTTCATTTACTGAAATATGGGCTAGCCTTTTAACATAATGATCCTCAGGAATAGGTGTATCCACCTTTATAAGCTTTGCTCGGAATTCTTCAAAATTGTTACATTGTAATTTTTCAAAGAGTTTATGTGGATTATAATTATCATCACATTTAAAATAAGAAGGATAAAGTTCCTTACAACCATTAGATGTAAAACAATAACAACATTTATTTATGTGTTTTCCATATATTTCATTAATAAATAAGATGTAGTCACAATATTCTTTGCATTGTTCATTATTACAAAATTTCTCACTATTCATTTTTTCATAATTTTTAAAGTAATCATGTAAATACTTTTTTTCTTTCTGTTCATCAAAATTGATGTTAGAAGTGTTGAAGTAACAATTAAATATGCCTAATTTGGGTAAAATTTCATAAACTACGTTGAAAAATGCACGAAGTGCATCTCCATAAACATAATTATTTGCAAATATATTAGGAATATTCATTATTTCATTATATGTCCAATGAGTTATGTATTCACAACGATCATTACGATATTGTTTCTTCATATTTGATAATTTTATTAAATTTTTTACAAGTTTAGAACAAAGGTTATAAATTCCACAATGTTCCTTATTATATGGTATTAAAGCTGAACAAACACTATAATATTTATCTGTGGTAACTTCACCATTTAATTCGTTATATACGGCGGATGCAGTTAAATCGCTAAAGTTATAATCCTGAAAATTATAGAACAAAAAAAAAATATTTGCACACCGAAATTCTTAATTTTAAGAATGTTTTCTTTTTCTATTTATGAAGTATATATTATTTATGTATATACATTTAAATATAAATTTACTAAAAAAAATTAAAATGTACTTTTCCACGGTTTCCATCAATGTCTCGGCGAGAAATACTGTGATCCATTCCTTCGCATGGTTTAAGATTAATTTTCTCTGTTTCTGGTATTGATTTATCTTCGAATGGACACAATGTTTTAAATTTGTTATTGAATACGAAACCTAGACACATATCAGGACATTTCTCTTCTAAGAAATGCAATTCCTCATTACTGGAAAAAACATTCTGAAAAAGCTTTAGTTCTTCACCGTAAGAATTAGAATATTTTTTTGTTTCCATATTTTTGTACAACTCAAAAATTCCCTTAATATATGAACAATAAACGTTCTTTTTCGCATCGTTACTTTCATTTAATTGTTCTTTTATAATTTTATAATACTCCAGGAATTCAAACATTCTTTTTTTATTAACTAATTCTTTTTTGCTAAATCCATAATACTCTTTATTATAGCATGTTTTTTTGTTGCTAATGGTTTTCTCATGAGCGAATTTGTGCCAGAGAATATAAAATACTTCTATATCACAAGGAGTAGCATTAATGTTTTTGAATTTGTTGTATAACCAGTAATTCAAATAATCACAAGCCTCATTAAGCTTTAATCCATTATGTATCTGGCTAATACCATCCCATTTTTCTAATATATTTTTAACTTTTTCCAAAAGTTCACAAAAGGCATTTTTTTCCTTTACGGGATAATTGCTTGGAATATTACAACTATCTGGTATATATATTTCCTTATGTTGTTCTAAGAATTCATAAAATTTTTTTAAGTGTCCTTTATCAACTAATTCATTCTAATTAATAGAAAAAAAAAAATACTAAATATAAAAATTATGTAAATCTTATTGCATAGAGAAAAAAATTATCATTTTTTATCATAGATACATAATTCATATAATATAATAACTGTAATTTTTTAAACAGATTATGAAAATGCACTTCTACTAATAGCGTATAAAGATCAGGATCCATTGTATTATTAGGTTCTCCATCTAATAAAAATAATAAATGTTGTAAGCATATAAAAGTCTATACATTAAAAATAACGTCATGTTTTCAAACAATTTATTATATTTGTATTTTTATTAATTCAAATATATGTTAACATTATTTATATTATCACTACGAACGAACGTTATGCAATTTTATGCATTTTGCTTTTCATTGATACCTCTTGATAATTCACCTGTTAAAGTTTCATCTTCCTTATATAATGAAGATAATAGCTTTTCTCTACATGACAAAAAAGGTAATTCTTTTTTATATTTACTATGCACTTTGTCGTATTCATTAAATTCATAGCAATATTCATTTTGTGTTTTAGTAGGGCACCTAGTTTTACTACTCCTATATAGAGTAAGACCATTTTTAAAATAATTTATATATTTTTCTTCTTTTGATATATCATCATAAATTTTCATATCACCATCATATAAAAGTTCAGAATAATTATATACATTTCTAATCTGATGAATGTCTTTCCAAGTTAATTTATAAAAATTACAAGGTTTATCTGAGCTTACAAGTTTCATACAACCATTTTTATGTTTTTCCAAGAAATCAAAAATTATATTAATATCGTATTCATCAAAACCCCTAGTTATTAATTTATGATATAACCAGTACTTTAAATACATACAGTGCTTATCTTTAGACTTAATACCATTAATAGAAGATTCTGGATTACTTATTAAATGCTTCAAAACTATGCATATTTTTTTTAAAAATGATAAAATCTCAGGATCCTCTATTCCAGAAAGTGAAATCGTTTGATTGCACACATCATTATCCTTTGCCAATTTAAGTAATTTCTCTAGTTCTTCATAGAATGTATATAAATCTAATTTTTTAAAAAATTCAAACTAAAAACGGAAAAAATATATATGTATGCTTGCAAAATTTCGTATATCTAAAAGTTAAAAATTTACAAAGAATCAAAAAAGTGGAATCTTCACATGACCTATACATATTTATTTTATAAAAGATATGAAAATGTACATTTTCCGACAACTCTGTAGCAGTAAAATCCTTATTCTTAGACATTTTGATAAACTAGTGCAAAAACATTTCTTTTTATATAATTTTATATACAAGAATAATAGCACCTATATTTATTAATACATTATGTTTTCCTTTCATTAATTATTTTAAAACAAAAAAAAAAAAAAAAAACATTTTTATATAACAGTTGTTCCATAAATATTTGGTTTTCTTAATTTATAATATAATTAACATAATACAAAATGTGGATTTTCAATTAAAAACGAAAAGGAAAAAAAATTAAACTGTAACATTTCAAGTAAATATATTATTTTATGGATATAAAAATATAATTTTCTAAAATTTTCATTGATTCATTACGTAATTTTATAAATATGTTATGTTATGGATAATATTTTTTTGTTTAAAATAAAATATTAACATTATTTTTATATTAATTGTTATTTAAGTTTTTCCCATATTACAGTATTACATACACAAACATGTGACATTTTATATACAAAGACGTAGTTTTACATTTTAAAAATAATATTTTTGGAAATTGAAAACTGTATCAGTGAAAGCATTCAATTTTTTTTCTGTATTTAAGATTTATGTATTTTTAAATATGAACATTAAATAATGCAATTTTACAAAAGGTAAAATTTATGTATCTTAAAAAGAATTCTTAAAAAGATAATACAAATGCTTTACGAAAAAATACCTTTCGAGTAGAAGCTTTTTATTATGAAAATGTTATTTAAATTACAATATCCTTATGTAACAATTGAATTATATATTGAAATTAAAAATTTTGTCATTATTTCAATTAAAATATAATTTTAATACAATTTTTTCTGTTTCATACGAAAAAATTTCATACAGTAGTGTGTATACTTGTATTAATAGAATTAAATAAAAAGAAATTAAAGAAAAAATATAATTATTATTTATTTTAAATAAAAGGTTTTATAAAATGGGATAAAAATTATGATAATATTATAATAAAAATAATAGAAATGTATTCCTATATGTAATGAAGATGTAGTTGCAAAAATTCATTGAAAAAATTATGCAATCTACTTATTACAGTTTATATTAAGGCAAAATATTGACAAAGAAAATTTTAATCTTATATAATCTTTCAGAAAATTATGAAAAGTAGTTTAATTAAATTGCATTATTTATTTTTATTCCTTAATTTTTATTCTTTTTGTATTCTTTCAAATGAATTACACTAAATTACATCATTATATTTCGAATGAAAGGACATCATACCTATAGGAAATGATAATGTGCATATTTTTCTTTGTACATATACCGTTGCAATGAATATATTTACCATCTGAACTTAATGTTATATATATGGAGCAGTTTATTTATCGTATATTAACAATCATAATATGAAGATTGCTTGACAAAATACATACAGATGAAGTATGGAAATTAAAAGGAAAAAAAGCACAAACCAATTTAATTAATTTGCATATATAGAATATATTATTGTTTATTATGATATATCCACGTAGGAAAATTAATTCCTTTTATACCGCTATTTTATTCAATAAAATAATTCATGATTTTATAGTTATTAGTCTCAAAAAAGATATAGACTAAAAATTTGAATACTATACGTAAATATTAAATAATACATCCCATTTGTCTATTTTTGGGCATCCTATAATGAGCAGTGCTTATTATTTTTTTCCCTATTTATTTTGTGTGTATCATACATATTCTTGTGATAATCACGAAAGTTTTTCATTCTTTTAATCGTTACTGCTAATGCATAAATGGCAAATATATTTGTACTCTACTGAAATATATTCAATATATATGGTAGTAGGCATTATACATAACAAATGAGTACGAATTTCATAAATGATAAGAATATTAAATTCATTTATTTTTTCCGAATATAATAGTAATTTTTATAATTTATGATTGCGTATTATAAAAAAGATATAATTCAGATATATTCTTCTTACATAAGATTAAGTTTCTACTCATGCATTCATTGGTAGCTATTAGGTCGTATAATGAAAACCATCTACTATTTCTAAGAATACATATTAACTCATAAAATTTTTATACATTACTCAAATTCATTTTCACTTTACTATTTAATTTTATTAGTTTCGTACACTTCCTATTAAAATGATGTTCTTTTGCTGTCTTGTTCGTACACCCTTATCAATTTCTAATAGATAATGTGATATATGACTTCTAGAGTATAATTCGTATTTTCATTACTGTCTTATATGTTTCAATAAACTTCATTAATATAATATGTATCATGGAACTATTCACTTGTTCTAAATGCACTTATTCTTATTTTTCCTGAAATATTTTTTATATATTTCTTAATTTTGTGTAATAATTTAAAACCATTTATATACATTAAAATATATTAATTATTATTGTCACTTTGTAATTTTCCTATTTAATATTACTTAAAATATCTAGGGAAAATATTGAAAAAAATACTTTCATTATATCGTGGGAACAAAATAAATGTTTATAAAAGTTCTATCAATATACCTTACACGTTATTCAGATAAATATATAATAATTTTTTTATAATTTAAAAAGTAACTATTCATTATGAACCTCGTCTTGTTTATTCATACGTAATATTCTCAAAACAGTGTTGTTACTTATAACCGAGTATACATAATGGAATTCATTTTATAAAAATAAACTAATCTTTCAGGATATAGATATTAAAATGAACAAAGCGTTATATTTGTTTGTGAAACATAAGAAGTATATAATGTTATGTTTATTTTATAAATTCCCAAAACCATGAACATGCAAAACCAGATATAAAGCATAATTTGTGTACATATTATATGATCGCAATAAACCTTTCATTGTTGTATTAATTACCACTATTATTTATGTTATGATTTTTGAGTTGTCACCAAGAACAAAATTATCTAACTGTAATATTGGTTGAACAAATCAATAAATAAAAACATCTTATGCAATATATTTTATTTATTTTTTATATAAAAACAAATTATAAAGCATTTAAATTAAAAAAATATTTACATACAAGTTAAATATACCATTAATTTATAACAAAATACAAGAATTCTAAAAAACAAAAAAAGAGAAAAGTGCATAACGAACTACTGTTATTCAACGAAATACAAAAAATATCAAAATAAAAATTTCAATATAAAATAAGAAAAATCAATATACATATAAAATAAAAAATATTTTTCAATAATGTTTTATTTTCCCCTTTTAATGTATACTGTAACAAATGTAGTCTTCTTTATATTCTTCACATTATAATCTTCCTACGTCAGTTAATATTCCATGTAATTTTTGTGAAAAGTGAAATATAAAGGATTATAAGCTTCGTGAATTCGTCTGCTTTTCTAATTCATATTCGAAAACTTTCAATTATGCCATAATATTTCTTAAATATTTTGTTTTTGCATATTATTCTTAATTTCATTTTCTTACTATAATATGTATAAAGCATATTTTGTGAGTAAATATCATAAAAAAGAACATTTACATGTGCAGAATTACATAATATATATTTTTTTGTTAAATGAGTACCTCAGTAATAAAGATTATGTATATTTTATTTATATCATGAAAAATTATAATATTCACAAAATTAATAATATGTTATAATAAAGTATGCTTAAATAAAAGATTGAGAAATCAAAAAATATGCTTAACATGAACTATGTTCTGAAAAATAATAATGTATCATCCTATGAAATACTGGAAATAAATAATATTAATACGTTAAGTAAACATAAATTAATGATTGTTAACTGATTTTCAATTATTCGATACAGAAATTACAATCACATAAAAGTAGATAATTGAAAAAATATGTATGTATATAAAAAAAAGAATTATTAATAAAATATAACTAATGCTGACAAAAGGAATGATGTTAATATTTGTATAAAAGCAAAAATATACATTAACTGAATAAAAAATGTATCACATATAATATAAAAAAAAGAAAAATAATAAAAATATATATTAAAAAAGTTCACAATAATTTAATTGTTTTTTGTCCTTTATATATTTCCTAATACTATAGAAAAATAATTTCGTGTGTACATATTAATATAATATTAAACATTAATAATAATCCAAGTTACCAATAAGTTAAAAAAAGTCAAAATATTAAACCATAATCTCATTCAAAATACTAAATCACCAGTATATTATTGTCAGTAATAAATTAATAATATATATAATTTTCATTTATTATATATAATCTTCGCAAAAATGTTTCATACATAAAGTATAGTGCACTTAAAATAATTAAATATGTTTAACCTCTATAATCTCTATGTTAATAAGAAACAGAAAATTGTATTTTTAATCCAACAATTAAATAAAATGTATTGTTCTAATTTTATCATATTGAATAGAACATTACCAGAAAAAAAATAAATTACTCATACCACTAATACTGTTCTTATTAGCATATGAATTATATATATATTATGTAAAAGTACTTAAGTTTTCATATTATTAATAATATATTTATTTATACCTATTATATAATAATTTAAAAATATGTATTAAGTTTTCATATAATTAAAATCCACTAAAATGACATGATAGGGAGATATATGCAAAATGAAAAAATATCATAGAAATACATTCAAAATATTCCATAAATTATGCACATAAAATATTTAATTACTCATTTTTATTAATAAATATATCATATAATTATTACGTATTCTAAAGATATACCTATAAGTGTTCTTGACTTGTTAAGGATTAATTGTTAAAAAAATAAAAAATTATTAATTTTTATACCTTTTAAAAAGCATTATACACTATAAATTAATATAATCAAATATACTTTGCTCATGTCTAATGCATGCATAATAATATTATAATACTTATCATAAGGATGACATCTATTAAATTGATAAATATTTTTTTTCAACAAATATATATAAAACAAATAAGAAAATAATATTTATATATAAAATAATAACTCAAAATACATATCATTCTTAGCTATATAAAAATAATGCTGCATATAAAAACATCGAAAAAAGAAAAATTATTTTAATGTGTATACAATATTAAATTTCAATTGATTTACATTTTTCTATTTTGTTATGCTACATTCACTAATATATCATGTTTTTTCTAATTGTTATTATTAATTTTAGGTTAAATTATTAATACTATTTAATTATTATTAAAAATATTTTACATAAGCTTAAATACTTGACAAAATACATTCAAGGGCTATTTCTGTGCCACATGTGCTCATACGCTTTATGCTAAAATCCTTTTACACTAGCTAATTTGAATAATCCAAATAATTTACCTATCTTAATAGCGTAATGTCCTATTAAAATGGATGATTTAGGGAAAAATCATAATGTATTGAATTTATATTATATATTTGCTCTGTATATTTTGTATTTTTCACCATATAATATGAAGAAATTTTTTATAAAAAAAAAAGGTAAATATTTAATTATATAATACACTTATTTGTAGGATTTTCAGGAAAAAATTTTAAAAGGATTATCAAAATATGAATTGTATGAAAAATTGAATGAACCATGTAATAACTGTGAATATTGTACATATTGTGAATTTGTAAAAACTGTCCTTAATAGATATAATGAAAGCCTTTATAAACTTTGTTGCACTTTTGCACGAAACTTAGTAAACTTATCTGAAATATTGAAACATGAAACGGTTGAGAGTGATCGCTGCAAGTACTTTACTTTTTGGATACACAATGAACTAAGAAAAAAGTTTAATATTTATAATGAAAGTACAAGTAATATTCCTCTTATACTCCTTAAATTTTTTCAAGTGGAAAACAAAATTAAAACTGCGCAGAAAAATAATAATTGTTTTTATTATTATAAAAGCAATATTGGATTGGATTTATGGATACAGTGGAAAAATTTATATGATTATATAAAAAATTATGTTGATATTGAAAGGAAAGTTACTACTATTAACAAGTTATGTTCAATATATAAAGAATACTTAAGATATATTGAAAAAGTATATCATAAGTTTAAAAGCGAATGTTGTAAGAATTCTTCTGACAAATGTCCTGATTCTATTATGTTTAATGAATGGTGTGCTCGGGATTACATTTTAAATAAAGTTTCTTGTGATGAATCTATAGCACTGGCTACAACTTTCACAGGACATAGCATATCTCCAGATACAAGAGAACAACCTCCAGGAGATGGATCTCATTCAGCAGATTCATCATTACTTGTGCCTCGTAATGATATTAATGAAGATGGAATAACCAATAATACAGATTATTACTCTAAACTTGGAGTCAGTCTTTCATTTTTGGGAGTACTATCCACTTTTTTCTACTTGTATAATGTAAGTTGAAATTTTAAATAAAAATATAAGTATTTCACTATAATATTAATAGCTTATTCTTATTAATATTACTTAATTGTACAAACAAGTACATAATGAATTTTGCTTTTATTTAATATCCATATTAGTTTACTACATTTGGAAACTGGATGCGATCCAAAGTATTACAACAAAAAATAAATTTTAACCTTGATCAAGATGAACAAAATTTGATGGAACATAATTTAAATAAAGACAATGAAAACATGTACGCAGATGGTTATAATATAAAATATCAATCTTCATGATTCTTCATGTATTCGAATAATATTTTACAGCAATTATTGCATAATAAAAATATTTAGTATATATATATTCTTAGGATTACTGTTTATACCCTCAGAAAACAATAATTCATGGGGAAAATATAATGAACTAGTGATGATACTAAACGCATTTTTTAAAATTACAATATAAATATGTACAATGCTACGAAAGTCTAGTAGCGAAATGCTCTTTAATATGTAAGATTAGATCAATTAAAATAAAAAATTATAAAACATAAAGAATATTGAGAAACAAAATTTTAATACAACAAATAATATTAAACTAAATACGGTATTAATAAAGGTGTATACATTATTCATCATAAAACAATAGTATATTATAACGAAAATACTCTATGTAAACGAGATAGAAATATAGATATATAAAGTTATATGCAATTAGCCTATAATATATTCATATATATTTAAAAAAGTCAAAAGAAATAAAGAAAATTATTATATATCATTAAAAATTTCTCGCATACAATGTCCCAAAGCACAAATTTGATATAACATCTATTTAGATATATATTTAATGTGAATTATTAAATTAATAACATTTTTTCACTATATACTATTTATATATGTTTAAAAAGGCAAAGAATATTATATTAACATATTCCTAAAACGAATATTAGAATTAATTAAATATAATATAAAAAAATTTTTTTTTGTCGTACATAATGCATGCACGACTCATCTAACATTCTGCTAATTAAATAAATAAAAATAATATATTAACATTATAATGTCCATTATAGCTCAACATTTTTTACTTAAACATGTTAAATTATATAAATATTTGAATTAGCTAAAAAAATATAAAAATATATAACTATGGAACAAAAATATATTTTGTTCGAATAGATAAATAAACAAAGATAATTAAATAATGATAACAATATAATGGATATCAATTTGTATAAATAAAAGTAAAATATGAACGTTCAAACATAAATAAAAATATACATGCAAATCATAATAATGATTCAATATGTTGAGAAATAATAATATAATTTTTTTTTCTTTATCAAAAAAAAGTGTTAAATATAGTTATAATATAATGAAAGGTATTTTCACTAATATATGCGTGCTATTTTACAAAATTAAATATATTTTATACTTAAATAAATTCTATTTTTGTATGAGTAATTTAAATATTTTTAAATACATTTGTATTATATTTTCAAATAACTTTATATATGAATATATTCTTTGAACTGAATAAAACAATCACACTAATTATATAATAAAGCAAATAGAACATAAGTATAAAATGTATGAATATTTCCGGGAGATATACATAGAGAGCGAAATAAGATTACAAGGTTGACTTATTTTGGCTGAAAACATGTCGAATATATAATAATAATTTAAATAATTATTTTATAATTTGATAAAAATAATTTATATATTCATTTATATCATATTATTTTTATTATATTAGTTTGATTTATAATGTATTTTAGATCATTATTATGTAAGCACATATATATATAATAATTCTTAAAACATTATTAGATAACAATGCATAGAGTATTTTCAAAAATAATATATACTTTTAAATTTTATATCAAATTAAATATTTAACATAAGTATAATCGAGTTTCTTTTAATATATACAATTTTATTATATTAATATTTTAGCATTTTATATAAATACATAAAAAAAGGCAAAATATTTATCATACGGTATACCATAAATTATATGTATTCGTACTAACAACTTTTCACTTTTTTAAGTAAAAAATGAAAAATGATTTTGTTGATTATAATACTATAAATATAATTCTTAATTATAAATGCTATGTATACGTTTTACATCCATAATACATTAGTTATGTATTGATATAAAATAGTATTATAATAAATCAAAAAAAAAATAATAAACCAAAGAATATTTCTTTTTAAATAAATAATAAAAAAAATACTAATATTATTATATATTTTATTATTTCCTTATTTCTTATATTATAGAAGTCTAATAAACATTCTTCTGATTTTACATAAATAATGTAATGTAATTATTAAAGGAACCATCCAATATGACAAATGTACTAATTATGCATAATCATACTAACTTATGTTTGTTTCTTCGTATATTCGTTTTACATAATAAATTATGCAGTATATCAAAATTTACATATTCTTTTATATTTTATTTATGCTTATTTTTTAGGGTATTCATATAAATGATCTCCCATCAAAAAAATATAACAATGAGTTGAACGGGCAAATACATTATAAGGAAATTGTTGAAAATATTGAAAGTGAAACATTTACGCCAGAAGATATATTTTGGTTAACAACGTTACCTAAATATTTAGAAGAATATATAAATACTTATGTAGATATGTGGTCGTATAGCAACGAGAGCAAACGATGTAGAGACTTAAACAATAAATTAGATTCTATAATAAAAAGAGTTAAAAACAAAGAAACCTATAATGAGTCTTATGATTTAATTATAAACTATATTAATAATTCTGCCACGAATCATTTAAGGGTTAATACTCTAGAATGTAAACGAGAATCAAAACTTCCTGAATATTCTGATGATATAGAAAATATGAAGAACATTGATGATCTGTGTGAAGATATTGTTTACGTTGATAAAAATTTTTCCGAAATTAATAGTGACCATTGTAAAGAAATTCAGAATTATATTTCACAGAGAATTACTTCTCTCAAAGAAATATACATATATTCATATGAGAAATACTCTCACATTTTAAAATATTATGATTTTACAACGTTCGACGATTTGGACAGTATAACAGGAAGACTCAAGTCCAAATGCCAAGATGCTAAAGGAGCATTATTAACAGGCGGACAAAGTGAAATGTCTCAATATTCAGGTAGAAACGCTTCCATAATAGCGGTTACATCACTCTCTGGAATTTTATCCTCTTTTTTCCTTTTATACAAAGTTATACAAAATATACAATTAAAAGAAATATATACTATATTGTAAATTTCATAAATATTACTAACGAAAAATATATAGCTTAACATGAATAATTTTTTACAATTCCCATATTTTATTTCACTACCTAGACTACATCCTTTGGTTCAATATTAAATAATCTAGTAGGAAAAAAAATGAAATTTGGGAATAATTTAAGTGATGAAGCATATTATGAAACATTAGAAGACATATCTGAATCGTCACATGATGGGACATATAATATTTTATATAATTCAGTTGGAGATTCCTAATAACTATACAACGCGTAGTATCAATTAATTATAAAAAAAAATAAATAGAGAAAAAAGTTTTTTAATTATAATTTAATAATAATTAATTCAAAGAAAAATAGATAACATTTATACCTCAAATAATATAGAAATTAATATATATGTATTAATTTAAAAAAAAAATCATAGTCATTACCATGGCCTACTATAAAATTCTATAAAATATATTCATTGAGATTTCAGTATAATAATATTTTGCAAAATATGCAAAAGAAGTTTAAGAGAGTTAAACAAAATACATGAATAAAAGATAAAATGAATAAGAAACATAGGTATAATAATGAAAACTGCTATATTTTGAAAGGATTCCATCTTCTCATAATTATGAAATATTTTATTCATAAAGTTGTACATGTACTTTTGAGTAAAACTTTAATTATATAAAGAATTCTATGATTCCAATGAATAATTGTTATAAAAGCAATGTATGTATTTTATCATGTAACAAATGTTGCTATTTATGCTATTTACTATTAAAAAAAATATATATTATATATAATCAGAAATGACATTATAATTATCATTATTTATATCCGTAGAACCTATTTATAAGTTAAAATCAAAATACGTAACACCATTAAAAATACATAATTAAATATTATAACATTGAACATTTATATATTGTAATTACATATAAAATTTATGTTCCATATATCGTATTTGGTAAATATAGAACATATGTAAAAAGAGACTTAATTTAAGAAAACCGTTTATTTATTATTATATATGTTCAAAAAGTATATCTAATAATAGTAAAATGAAATTCCATATAAGTTAAAAATAACATACATATCAAAATATATAATCTTTTATCAAAAAAGTAAATCTGATAAGAGTAAATGTAATATTTACTTAAAAGTTAAATATAAAATATAACAAAATATAATTTAAGGAATTCATATCATATATATTCAGTGGATGATAATATAATGATTTATATATGTCAAATATTCTCATTTAAAACAAATAATATGTAAGTAATTAAAAAATGAAGTATTAAATAAATGATATAAAAAATGTTTCACTCATAGTATTTCATAATATAATATCATATTAGAAACATAACTAAACGTAATATACTAATGAAAGAAATAATTCTTTCTTAATAAATAATTTAATATTATAATCAAATAACAGTACAGAAAATATTAATTGAACAAAAAATATAAAATTTTGTAATAAATATTTTCTTTTATTCGTCATTATACATTTTTTGTGTAGTTTAATTATATTACAATAATATCAAATTAACATATACATTAGAAATATTATATATATGAAAACGAAAAAACTCAAATAAATTAATCATAAAAATTTTCTTAAGATCGACCAATTTCAAAAGATATATATTATATATATTTATATTCATATATATAGATAATATATATGTTTTAATCCTATTATAAGTTAAGAAAGTGCACAATTTTAATAATTATTTTTTTTGGTTGGAAAAAGTATAGAATTCTAAATCTAATGAATTAATTAAAGTTCCGTAATAGGCATTTTGCAAAATATATATATTTTTCATAATTATACTATGTTTAGGTGAATTTCAACAAAAATAAGAATTATAACGAACAATTTATGTAATAATATATTTGCACATATAATAGCATTCATAATTAAAGAAAATATTATTTTCGAATAAACCAACGAAATTTATTATATATATAACTGTAAATTATGAAAAGTAGAACATTACATAAATATATTGCAATATACGCACTGAAATATATAAAGAGGAAACATAATTATGTTGACATAGGAATATCTATATTAAATGAATGATATCTAAGAGAAATATATATACAAATATAAAAATATAACATATATGAAAGCATATTCAATAATTTTAAAACGGATACAATATTATAAAATGAATTAACCCTTATAATATATACATTGAAGTAAGCCTTTATCATGTAATAATTATTTATTCTGGTGTAATATATAAAATAAAATCCATGCCAAAAGAAAAATTATTTTAACTTTTTCATATATTGAAATTATTATGAACCATGCATTTAAGCAAATACTAAGTAATAATAATGACAAATCTGTGGTATTTAAGAAGCATAATTCTCTAAATATAAATTAGTTATATCTATTCTTTCCAACTACCTCTTTAACGCCAAAGAAACGGTACAAGATAATTTAATATTTTACATATTTATATCTTTTAAGTTAAATTATATTTTCCTATATTTATCATTATATTATCACTTACTATTAAATATTATAAATTATTTATCATAATAAAAAAAGGGAAAAAAATAATTAAAATTTTATTTTGTACTGCATTTATGCATGTTTCAATATTTAATTAGAAAATCAATAAAAATATAAATATTATAACTTTTTACACTCCTTTTTTTGAAAATCATACATATTTTACTATGTACATTCGGAAATACAGATAAATATATATTTATATTCACATACACAAATATATACCATTTTAGAAATATTCAATGTTACTCCTATAATTATTTCAACAATATATATCATTTAGCATAACACTATTATTCTGTTTTTTTGTAATTTTCTCGTTTAACTAAGGAATTAATTATAGCTGATATATATATTAGTTTTCTATCTCGATTTTTCTACCAATCAATGTGTAAAGTTATAAAAAGTTTAAAAGGGGGAGTATAGAGAAATTCCAGTAAACATATATGAGTTATATAATAATGTCACATTAAAAAAATGAATTTTAAACTGTAAAAATACAAATAATGTGGTGATTCAAAGTGAATATTGATAATTATCGTTACATTTTTTTCAATTCATTTAATATGATTCTTATATTTTATTTTTATTATCTAAGTATATTTCAAACAGTTTAAGCTCTGCATATTATTAAAAGATTATTATTCATGAATGTTTTAAATTGATATATACGCAATTTTATCCATTAGGATATCTATTCAATATAATTATAGTTCTATTCATACTTATAACAGTAATATTTATAGGCAATCATTTTCAAATTTGAAAAAAAGAAAAAAAAGCTCACTCTAGTATATAAATTACGTAAATAATATATACATTTTAAATATACATTCTAATACTATAAAATCTAAAAAAATGAAATATTTTACATAAAAAAAGGAAATAATTGAAAATGGTATTTCGCATATATTGTTATATGTATAAATCATAAATATTAAAGAATTTTAATTTTTGTACAAAGCCTTTATAATGCCCATATTAGTAAAGTTTGCTATTATACTTTAAGATTAAAAATATAAAAGTGAAAAGAACTTAATTTCTTTTAAAACATATTTACCTACACCTTAATTGTATAATAAAACAAAACTTTTATAATATTAGTATATTTCTTTTTTTTTTCTATTTTTTATGTATGAATTCTTATATTTGTGTATTACATTTTTCGTGTAATTAAAATATGTTAAATATAAAGTCAACTTTTAACACTGTCAGTGTTATGTATTTGTTAAATCATATCAGAATTTATATTACACATTCTGAATAATCTAAATCATTTGATATATTATAAGGAAAGAACAGAAAATAATATTAATATACATTTTTTCTGTTTCTTGTTTTTTTTGATTCCACCATTTTTTAGAATATAAGCGTAAATGATCTCCCGTCAGTCAAATTTGAGTATGAATTTAAAAAAATCACGAATTACTATACCTTTGAAGATTATACCAAAGGTTTTACAGCAGAAGACGCAATTGATATTTGGATAAACAATTTTTAAAAAAAATGGGGAACAATATTTAACGGATTCTTATAATAATTCTTCATTTAATAATGAAAAACGTTGTATAGATTTTAATTCCTTAATAACTAATACAATAAGTAAATTAGGTTCCTTATCGTATGACATTGTGAAAACAGCTAAAAGGCGTCAAAACATTAGAGAATGGAGAAAAAGTTATTTTAGTAATAATCCTGATTTCATGTGTGACGAATATAAGACACATAGTGGCTCTGATATAAAAATTTTGGACAATTTTTGCGAAGATAGTGCCTTAATTAAGGAAAACAGAAATAATACAAAAAGAAAAGAAGATTGCGAAAGCATTTATTATAATATTTTTAGTAGAAAAAATAAGCTTTTAAATATACATACTAAGGAAATGAGAGGAAATAGAACTCTTGAAGCTGACAGTAAGTGTAATACTAAAATTTTGGAAAGTATATTTCCATCAATTAACTGTAATTTTATTAATGAAAATGAATCAAGACCTGATGCAGTTCATAATGCTGCCCATACTTTACAAATGAGATATGGATCAGCGTATCCCAATGAGAGATTGTCTAATGATGGAGCACTATCAGCTGCCGCAGAAAGGGAAAAAATAATATTATTGCTTTAGTTTCTTTTCCAGTTTTGGGAATTTTAGTCTCTTCCTTTTTTATAGAGTATATTTAATTCCATAGATAAAAGCCCTGAAGTTTTATGTTGATATTTTTAATTTACTATAATAATAAATTAACAATTATAAATTTTGTGTAATGCATATAACACTTTTTTATCATTTATATTTTTTTTAGTATACATCGTTCGGATCCAAGTTCCATGCATATTTTCGAAATAAAGAGGATATTTCTATTAATGAGAACTATGAGGTAACCTACCAAATGTTATCCGATACATCAATATATAATGACATATATTCCGAAAACATGCAATATAATTTATCATATCAGACATTCCAAAACTAGGCATTTATATAAAACTGATTTATCTTATGTATTGGAGTTATAATATATAATTTAGACATTATTTTTAATATTAAAAAATATCAGTAGATATACATTTTGCGTTTTATCATTTATCCAATTTATAAAGAAGTATTTATTTTGGTAAAAATAATAATTGGAGAACTTTATTTAAATACAACAGTTTAAACTCTTTTTTTCACAGTAAGATTAGTTATTAACTTTTCGTAATATACAAAATAACTGTATTATTGTATATGGTACATGATTATTTTCAAAATTATGAACTAGGTATATTTCATATTGTTTTCAAAAATATATAACCCTTTTCATATATATACATATGTTTGTATAATTCGAGTATAAATTAACATGTCTATTATATATAGGATATAAGTTTAAAAAAAAAATTATTGAATTAAGAAATATATATTTTAATTAAGTTAATATATTAATAACTATATTTATAGATTAAAATATAAAAGTAATTCCACAAGTTTATGAGTTTATTTGCTATTCCTCTCATATAAAAAATTATAATAAAGAAATTCCTTAGTGTAATAGCATAATTCCATTCATAGCAATTTTATACGTCAATAAGATATGTACTAAATAATGAACCTATAAAAGTAAATTCACATTATATGTATAAACCGATAGTGATAAAAAAGTATTAATATTTTAAATTCAAAAACAAGGAAATAAAAATAAAACTAACTTAATTCCATTTAACACGAAGTACAGGTGTTTCTTCCACAATAAGGTAATTTGAGCATAAAAGGATTTTTGTGTGCTTCTAATTGATCACATATAGATGTTTTATATTACAAAATTAAAATTTATAAGACAAAACTAATACCATATCAATTTAAATATATTAGTGTTTTCAAAAAGATAATTCTTAATAATATGTTTATGAATTATAAGTACTTAAACACTCAAATATAACAATAAGAAATAATCATAATATAAAAATACTGGTGTTAAAGTTATAAACATATACTATGATTTATATTATATTATTTTTCTAGTTTATTAGTTTTAATTTAAACATATTCTTATTTTTTGGTGTATTTTACTTAAATTATAAATTAATATTATAAATATATTTTATATATGTATATGTATGTATTATACTTTTTATCTTTTAGTTCTGTTCTATAACAATTAAGATTAAGAATATTATAGTGCGCTAAATTTAATATAACAATACATATATTAGTTCAGGAATGGGATACACATTTTAATTCAGATTATATTTCCTTTATATTAACATTGTGTGTATATATTTTTTTATGTTTATAAAATTAAGCAATACAAACTAAAGACTAACAATAGGAACAATTATAATCTATCCTTTATCTTATAATCACTTTCAATAATTATACAATTATGTAATCCTAACATAAGAAATATTAAGTGATAAAAGGATTAAGAATATGTTTCAGATTTATATGGATATAAGGAGAAAAATTAACTATTTTCTATGTATAGCACTACAGATATATTATTTGCACAACACATTTATAGTTAATATTTTTTTATATAATGTTCGAAAATAAAAAAAAAAAATAATTTTTACGTTACTATTTATAACAAATAATATTAAGATATACCTAATCATTGCATATTATTTATGAAAATACTTTCTTTTATTTTATTTTTTATTTTTAATTAATGTCAAAATATATATGTTTCAATTATTAAAATGTATCGCCTTCGGAATTATATGAAAAAAACAAAATATATAGATAGCATTTATAATATATCTGTGTTCTTTTTAAAAGGATTAAAGTATAAATAAATATTATTTTTATTATTTTGTTTATGAATCTTCTATGTAATAGTAATTCATTCATATATAAAATTAATTTTTTAAATATAGCAAAAAAGGAATTAAGCTTATATGTATATATATAATAATCAACGTTATAAATTTTATAAATACAATTTATTTCTGTCTTTTAATTTTGTCGTGGCACGTACATAATTTATTAAGTATATTTCTCTCTATGTATTATTTTATATATCTTATCCATATTATTATTTTTACTTCTATTATTATGTTAGATTAAGTAAATATATATTTAATGCAACTTCATTTGTAAGTATTAAAATAATATTTTCATTATTTAATGTATTATACACTTAGAAAATTGTAATATAAACCTATAAAATGTAAATTAAACTTATTTCAAATTGTCGCTACTACTTCAACAGAAATAATTTACTTTTAATTACAATATATTATTATGCTTCTTATTATATATATTTCATATAAAAAATATATATATTAATATATATTAAATAAAATTTCTTTATTAATTTAGCCATATATAAACTCTAAATTATTTATGAAATACATATATTGTGATATTAATATATATACTCACGTAAAATAGCACATATTAATTCATAAGTATATATTATTCTTTTTATTTTATAATAGGAAACTCTAAACTTTGAATACTACACCTTCATTTAAAACTAATATTGAATTATAACCTTTAATATTTTCATATTTTATTACAATAAATTTTACAAATAATTTTAAGTAATATTTTAATTAATTATAACTATTATACTTCATATGTCCTTTACTTCTAGTACGATCATAACACAGAAGATCCATTTCACATTCTACTAGTTTTCAAAATGAAAAAAACATTTTTCGTTGTAAATATAATAGTATTAAGAATTTAGTGTGGAATAATAACCTATATTATATTCCCCGTTATCTGAAATTGCGTCGTCATTTTCATAAGCATGTGATGGTAATGATGCTTCTTCTTCATCTACGTGGAAAATTGTTCTTTCTTTCCTTTTTATTTTTTCAATCAGATATTTTCTACATGGTAAAAACTAACATAAGAAAAAAATATACATATATTTTTATGCAATACAAAGAAAATAATTTATTATTATTATGAGTAATGGGAAATTCTATTAAATAAAAACTATAATGTGTTAACACATTTTTAACCTTATTGAAAAAAAATAATATAGAAAAAAATCCAAATATTAGAAGTAACACTGGAATAAATATAGTACGTGTAAATTCTTTAATTTTTTGTTCTGTTATCAAAGATATGTAGTCTGGTAATTCCTGTAATTCATAAGATCTACTCAAATGCGTATATTCAGGGAAGGAAACTAGCTCCTGATTATATTCTTTTTTAAATTGTGTTATGGCACTAAAAAGATCATTGCAATCATCATGACAGTTAATTATAACTTCTCTATATTTTTCATTACACTCCTTTTCGTACCGTGGGCATAATGCTTTTATATCTGTTTCATTGTTATCATTCAGCAATTTACTAATTTTTTCCTTAATATCGTATAAATAATATAAATCTTTCATTTTTTTAAAATCACTTTTTTCAATATTATACAATTTATCCCCCAAGTATGTAATTTTGAAATAGTCCTTATCCATTTTTCTCAAGCTTTCATAAAACTCTTTTACACAAATAGGAGGATCAGTGTCGGTGCCGCGTAATTTATCATTCAGCCAATAATTTATGAACGCCCAATCATTATTGCCTAGTTTTTCTTCACCATTTCTGTATTCTTCTTCTTTTTTTCCCATATCACTATTAGAAAGACCATTATATATTTCTCTAAATTTTTCACATAGTATATCAGGAGATTGTATTTTAGAGTAAAACTCAGCAGCATATTTTGAAAAATCACTACAACTTACATTTATTTTTTTCCCATGATTTAATTGTCCAGTAGAAACTCGTTCTTCAGAAGATTTTGGTTTAACTGATATTATTTTCTCAACTTTATTTGCTTTATTTGAATAATAATTAAAAAAACCAAAAAATCCATACTACGTATAAAGGGAAAAATTAATAATTATAAAAACATGAAAATTTATTTTCATGAAAAAATATTTTTATTTTATATAATTGGTATTACTTTATTTAAGTATAATTTAATAAATTATTATTATGTTAAAATTTTGTAACATACACTTTCTCTCTCTGTATTCTTATTACATGCCATTTTATTTACGTTAACGTGACATATGTTTGGTAAAAATTTACTTAATATATAAATTCCTTTATGAATAAAATTTATTAGATATAGATAACTGAAATATTATGATTAATTATTTCTATCCAAAAAATATAAAATGATCATAAAAAAACGATTCAGTTATTCAGCATAAAACTACAATATTATTACATATATAGCAGGTAATATATAATTAAATATCAAATAAAACAATATCAATATTCACAGAAGTAACAGTAGTGCATGTAAAAATAAAAATTGTGTAAATACATACTTATGCGTTTATTATCTAATCCCATATAATAGTAATGTATATATATTAATGTTGTGAAACATATTCAAACGTTAATATTTTATATAATCTTTACATATTCTTTTAACATTTCTTTCTTCTTTATTGTAATACATTAAAGCATTATAATGAGTAATGTAATTTTCCCCTGTACAATTATACTTGTATCTTGTATATAACTATATCTTTTTTGTAAGTATAATTAATACATATATTTAATTATATATCACTAAAATAAGTTACTAATGTTGCAAAAACCAAATTTAGTGTAATTAATGTATAATAGGGACTATAAAAAGAATAGTTTATAATAAAAACATAATACATTAAATAATATGATTTTTTACATCATATATATTAGTTAATCACAATATTTTATTAATTATAACCTTATTTTCACATTTATATTCTACATATTACAATTACAATATAATCTTCTGTGCATATCTCCATTATATCCCCCCAAAAAAATTGCTTTTTATGAATTATATCAAAATTTTTTTCTTATATATACGACCTTCTCAAAATAAGTATTTATATTAATATATATTAACTAAATAATGTAATTATTTATAATAAATGTTTTTCAATGAAATAGCTAAAATGGCTTTTTATTCCAAAAATGTGTCCAAAAAAAGTATTTTAATATTTGCAGCATATAAGGATTTACAATTCTAATATTTCACTTATTGGGAAAATATATAATACTAATGCTAAAAATAAAGTAAACTTACTGTATTCATTGTACCAATAGCATATATTCCAATATATAATTTGTACAATAATATAATATATTGAAATTTACATATACTTGTTATGATTTATTTATATCACTATATATTATATAAAATGGAAATAGTTCCTTCATGATATATCAAAGTATTTTTATTATTTACATATAAACATTTGTCTTTTTTAAAGATATATTTATTCTAAATAAATATTTAATTTTATACTAACTTATTCAGAAGTGCTAAATATTGCTATACAATTAATAATAGTACATACAAATACTCAATCCATATTAGTCAAAAACGTTTTAGAAAAAATATTAAAAAATTATTAACTTGAATATTTGCAAATTTATTATTATATTCATTACTACATTTATTCTGTACAATTTTATCTTATATACATAGTTCAATTTATACTTGTAAATTATGTAATACTTAAATATATGATTTTCTTAAATGTGTTTTTATATTTATTCTTAATAATAAAGGGAAAATATTTGTATGCTTCCACTAAATAATACGGACATTATAATAAATATTTACTTGCGTATACCGCACTTAAAATATATATAACTTAAAATACATTTTATGAAAAGTAATATATTATTTAACTTCAGACATAAACGTTTCCTTTAACATCAAATAACATAAAAAATATATATAATATTATATTTAAAGCAAATATTATTATTCAAATAAGTGTAGTTTTTACAGCTTTTTTTTTTAAGGTTAAAAATATGAAAAAAATGTTCTAACATAATGTTGGCGCTTTTAAATGATAAATTGATTATTAAATATTTTTTACAACATATAGTATAATGTATCTTGAAGAATAATAAAATATATTTTTATTTATTTCTACAAAACGTAATTTTTTACTTTATAAATATATATATTATATACACTCTGTATTATATGTTCCAATGTATTCGCATATTCGCTTTTTTTCATTAGTAAAATAGAATATATCTTATTTTTATGCACTCTCAATATAATATGTATAATTTTTATTATGATAATTATCTGTCTCCGACTATGGAGTTTCACAAAATATAAGTTCTTATAATTGTCTCTCTCAAATATTATGGGACACTATATAAAAAAAGGTACTTGAATCTTTCTATCATTGTTATACAATAAAATGACCCATAATTAACAAAGAATTTGCACAAAATAAATAATTCTAAAATCAAATAAAATACAAATGTAAAAGAGGGGAAAATCAAATATTATAGTACAATTATTATATTTATAATCTAAAAGAATAAATGTAAAAATTTAACATAAAAATTGTATACATATTAATTTAAGCCACAATGTATATGTTAAATAATAAGTAAATCTATCTAATAATAATATATTCTCAATATCCTTATATATTAATATTTATAAACACTTACTGGAAACAAGATTAATAGCAAAGGATATTATAAAAAATTGAAAAATATGAAAACAAAAATTTTAAAATTGTTTTGAAATTAAAATAAGAAATATAATCACATCATTTATGGTACTTTTGTTTTAATTGTGATTAAGTGTTTCAAGATAATATACAATTAAAATATGAAAGTTTTGCACATATGTTTCTTATATAATTTTGAAATAATTAATTCTTCTTTAATATGTATTTAATTTATTTTAATAAAATATTAATTCTTCTATATTTTCTGGTAATTCGATCAATAAAAAATACCATTTCACAACTCATAATAAAAAGTTTTCATTTGCATATATTATCATTATTAAAAGCACCTTAACTTAGTTTAATGTAATAAACAAATAAATCACCTGTATAAGAAATATTTATATACGTTTTAAAATTAATAGACATGAATCAGTACACATTCTTCTGTTATAATTTTTTATAAAGTATACTATATATATTATAACGGGGTTATTTCCTTCCATAAGTAAATCATTATAACCAAAGTTAGCTTCAACTATGGACTTTCAGTTATATAATTTTTATATTAAAATTATACCTTATAGTTATTTTTTTGTGTATATTATAGTTCATTAAATAAAATAAAAATACAGAATGCAAAATTAACATTTGTGTACATTATTTTTTTCGGCTTTTATGGATGAAGGCATTCATTCTTTGCCTTATTTTAGTAACATTCACTATTTTGATAATAATAACCCTGGTGAATTCCTTAATATACGAATTTATTAAAAAAACAGGAGAATTAAATTATTATATAGGAATTTAGAAATTATATATTATTATTACAGGTATATTAAACGAATGTAATAATTAACGCATAAATCCTTCATTTGATGAATGTCATTGAATAGTTTTTGAATATATGATGTATTATATTTATAATAATATTAAAGAGTTAAAAGGACATTAAATAATTTTTTAATTTTTTCTTAAATTTCTTAATTTATGAAAATAATATTTTAAAACTCGTAAGTGATGAATTAATCATTTTATAGGGGATTCGGATTATTTTAATAAAACGAAGATTCTATACGAATATGATTTTGATTATAGTATCATTAAATTTAATCATGGAAATACGAATTTTGAATGCAGTCAATATTAAAATGATTATATTGAAAAACACAGAAAACTACGCTACTATAAAATGCTCATATACAAATTATAGAAAAAATTCCTACTGTAAATTATCAAAAAAACTTAATAATAAAAGCTATGAAGAACGTATTCCAATATTAAGAGCATGCAAATAGAAATTACCAATATCCACATATGATGATAAAGTAATAGATTATCAAAAATATAGGTAATTTTATAAGAAAATTGAATCATCGGGAAGATACGAATTGAAAAGTTTCGGGCGATCAGCATCCGAAAGTTTAAATTAAATATTTTTATGCCTTTTTAAAGATTAAACAACTGAATAGACAAAAAAAAAGTACAAGAAAATATGAACATCAAGTAAATTACCATTCTGTTCAAAATAAAAGTAACTTAAACAAATTCTAAAACATATTAAATTTTTAAAGAACCATATTAAACAAATACATACATAGACACATCTAAGTATTTATTGTATATACATAAAGGAAAGTACATTATGGTTTTACGAATTAATGAAGTAAAAAATATTGAAAAGAATTAACAAGTCTATGACATTTCAGGTCAAGTATACAATGCAGTATCTTACTTAACATGTCAGTATCATATAAACATAAAAATAATATATTTGAGAATATAAATGTAGACTATTATATATAATAAAGCGTCTTAAGTATTAACCATGCAATATTATAATAGAAACTTTAGAGAATTATATGGTCTATTAAAATATATAATAAAAAGTTAAAAAATATACGCATGAACAATTATCCATGCATTAATTCCATTTTTTTTATCTAATAACTATGTTTCTCCAAATAAAATGAAATATAGATAATTCTAATTCAATAACGATCTTGTTTTAAATTTAATAGAAATGTAATAAACATATGATATAGAAAAATTAGGATTTTAGTAACACATTAACACTAAGGAATAGATCTAATAAAATAAAATAATAAACTAAATAAGACATAAGTGCATTGAAATGTCATATTTTCTTTTTTTCTGATTTAACTATCCGTTTTACACGAATATATATATATATTTTCTTCTATTCTACACTAAAACATGTACAATAAATAAATAAAATATAATATTTTTATAAATTCTACTAAAATTATGAGCCTTCCTTTTTCCCTCATAATATATATTTTATTAAAAGTTAAAGGATGTATTAACTTATCATTAAGAATTCCAGTCAGTATTATATGATATATTGTATCCTGCGTTTTGCATATTTTTGTCCATACATTCATAATCGGCATTTAAAGTTTCGTCGTCACTTTGTTCATTAAAATGATCTCGTATTATTTTTCTCTTTCCTATTTTATTGCTTATCCATGATCTAAAAGGTGTTATCTGAAAGTTCAAAAAAATATATAGTATATGTATAATGTAATTATATTTATAATAATATGCTTTTATAGACAATAAATATTGTTTCTAAAATGTTATTATGGTATGTTCAAAGAAAAATTTTATTTACTTTATATAAAAATAAAAATGTCAGAAATACTCCCCACAATGATAGTAAAATTAAAATGATAGCTCGATTATCGGAAAAAGTAAATTCCGAAATTTTAACCTCTTCAGTTTTGCTTATCGCTTGAGATACAGCTTCCACTTTTGATGCTTCACATTCTTCTTTTTGTATATATTCCTTTTTATCTTTTGATATTTCTACTACCTTACATTTAGAATTGTTAAGAAGATCTTCAGGGTCATATTTATTACAAAAACTAAGGCAATTATTGATGCTAGAACATTGTGCATTATGAACTTTAGCAATTTTACTAAATTCATGGACACTTTCTTTAAGGTAATCATAATAAATATTGCAATTATTATGATATGGCTTCGTTAAAAAACCTTTAAGTGTATTATAATTTTCACAGTAATCAAACATTATTTTTTTTCTTTTCATTTCTTCTAAATTTTTTGATTGTTCGCTTTTTTGTAACTCACATATGTATGACTCTTTTTCATATTTACTAGATTTCATATGTTCCCATACCTTCAAAAGTTCAGAAATAATATCCACCTTTTTTACGTTTATATTAGATGTATTATAAAAATTTGTTACTCTGTCATGAATCCAATAGTTAAGGGTGTTACATCGTCTTTCTCTTAAATCATGTCTAAAGCTAATTATCTCATATAGAGTTTGTACATTTCTCACAAATTGGTAGCAAAAAAATTTTAACCAAGGCTCACTTTTAACTAATTCATTTACTTCGTCACACAATTTGCAATTGTCACAGTGAGTAACAGAATTATTTAACATAAAATCAAATTTAAATGAATCTAATTTTTTTAAAGCTTCAATCTAAGAATTAAATAGACATAAAGAAATATACATATAGTAAAAGTATAAAGACAGAGAATTATTTAAATTATGTTTTAAAGTGAGCACTTTGAAATTAAAGAATATAAGTTATAATAATAAATTTACCCTATTTTCCATTTTTAAAGATTCTATCGAATTATATATATATGTTAGAAAAAGCAATGATAAGCACAAAATAATGTATAAAATATATACACATATGAAGAGTTCATATAATTTTTATCACATTCACATAATATTATTCATGGAGTAAATATTTCTTGATAATATATATTCATAATGTTAGTATAAATATAGTTACAATAGTATGCATATATCATATAAGTTACTACACTTATTTATGAAAACAACATTATCTACTATACAATAAAATAAAATTTTATATTAGAAAATAAGAAAAGGAAATTTCTAAAAAATATTTAGTATATAAAATTACAATATAAAACATGCTATTATTTTTATAAAAATTCTTCTTTATTATTTAATACATATTAAAGAATAACTTATGAATTATTATTTGCCAAATATGTATATATATATATACTGTAAAATAAAATATGTATTAATTTTTCTCTTTATTGCTATTAATTTCATCCTTTTTGATGCAAATACAATAATTTTAAGAATTTACTAATTTTTCTCTTTATTGCTATTAATTTCATCCTTTTTGATGCAAATACAATAATTTTAAGAATTTACTAATTTTTCTCTTTAATTTAGTTATCTATTCTCTTTTATATTTAACAAAGTGAACTACGTAATTTTCGTTTAAAAAACATTTAAATACTTCATAAATTTAGATAACTATATAAATAAATGTATATATATTTATAAAAATAAGTATATATTAATTTTTGGATAATTCATAAAATTAGTTTAAGTGAGAATTCCTTTTTTTCTTAATAATGGTATATTTAATACATTATATTTCACAATTATTGAATATACAGTGCATTCCCCTATTCTCCCCCTTCAATATATATCACTTTTATTATGACAATTTTTTAGTTATAATATACATTTATAAGTATTATATATTTAATCATATTCTTAGACATAAAAATGTATTATTAATAGGGTCCATGGTAAAATTTCAACATACATCATTTGTAAAATGTATCCAAAAGTAATGGAGTCATGATAATGACGACACGTTTTCACAGAAGACTTGTAAGAAAATCTTGTAAAATTTAAATATATAATTTTAAAATTTTTTTTAATTGTATTTTCACTTTATCATCTGCATTTTTTCTCCATAATCACAATTTAACAATATTTATTTTTGAGTGAGATTATTATTATTGTGCTTACCCATAATTTTTTTCCAAAAACATATTTATAAATTTGTGTATGCTGAATGAATTTTGGGAATAACATATGTATTACTATATTTTTATACTACGTTTTAAAAAATATATGTTTTATACTATTAAAATTTTTTAACATATTCATAAGTTATTATTATTTTTAATATTTCCTTAGAACTACAGGAGTTAAATCATTCTATTATATACATAATTCATATATAATGTATAACTAAAATATTTACATATTTATATGCGTAATAACCATAGAACCATTTATCGACATTTTGTTATTTTTTTATTTATTATGTTATCTTTCATTATAAAATATTTTCATTAACTTATATAAAATAAGTTTATCATATTTTAACAATTTGTGATGTTTTCAAATTTGTGTTGGCCGTAATGACCCTCTAACTTCCGTTTATTTTATAATAATTTATTTATTTCTCTCCTTCCAAACGTGTTATCAAAATATTCATCTAAATTATTAATGTTAAAATAAAAATTATATTTTTGCATCTTCAACCTTCATCCTATATACTTAAAGCCTTTTTGTTATGTTATCTTATTATTTATTTATTCATGCTTAAAAAATATAATACTGTTAATTTATTGAAAGGGTAAAAATGCATTTATTTGGTCATTATCGAATATATTATATCTTCAAAAATAGAATAATGCACACAATTAACACTTTAATATAAAACGTGATGAATTCTTTTTTATGCCTCGAAAATTTCTATTTTCAAATATCAAATTTATGCAAAATTATTGGCATTGAAAAGTATTATAAAATTATTCATTATATATATCTCCTTTTCTTTATTTAAATGCATAATAATTAAGTATCATTTTTTTTCGAAATGTGGTGTGCATATTTTGCATGCATAATAATGAATGCAAGAGTATATGTTCTCATTATCCATGCATATAAATGTAACTCAATAATTAAAGTTCTAAATGTATTGCATAGATAAATTAATTAAATTTTTAGTTTATTTTTATATTCAGAATTTTATAACGAATTCTTTTTATAATAATAGTATTTTATGAAACACTATTAAATTTCATATAGAAAGTTGATTATATATTATCGTTTATTGTCCCATACTTGTCGAATATGTGCAATCGTAAAAAACAGAAGCATGTTTTAAGGTATCGAAAAAAATAAATATTTACAATTATTATTCTTCATTGAATTATTATTATTTACTATATTCCATTTACATAATTTATAAGTAAAAATAATATAATGGAAGTAAATATATGCCTGCAGTACATATTAGTATAATTTTTTGGAATTATATGCCATTAAATGTTTAATATTAAGATAAAATTAATACTTTTAAATATTAAGAACATAAAAAATTATCAATGTAAAATATAAAATTTTTCAAATATATACTATTTTATTAAAAATATTTATTCATTTTACAAAGTTACAAAATTAGAATTTGCTCTTTTATTGTTATAAACTAACAATGACATTTAATATATTCAGATAATATATATGAACTCTTAAAAATATTGTTAACTAATTTTTTTTTCCTAAGTGATATATGCAAATATAATAACTATGTGTTAAAAACAAAAAAACAAACTTTTTATGCGTGTACAATCTTTAAATAATATTATTTCTTATGCGTAAAATCAAACATTTTGTCTATAATATAAACTTAGGGGATACCTTATAAATAATATATTTCGCAGAAATATAAAATTTCATTTCCTTTTTAATAAGAAAACTAATCATTATGTTACACAAAAATGTTAATAAATTTATGTTTCATTTATAATAATAAAAGCACTGTAAATTTTTATAATAGTTTTATTAAGTGTCTTTATGTATCATTTAGTTAATATAAGAATTTATATATTATTTTTACTTTATGATTAAAAGTATATGAACATGAAATTATAATGTGAACATAGTATATGATATTCCATATAAAAATATAAATTGTTATATTTAATATATATAAAAAAACTGCTTTATTATTATCTTGTATATTGTTAAGACATATTAACCACAATACGCAAGAATATATAACTCTTTATAGAATAATAAATCTCTATATAAAAAAGATTGAAATCTACATAGTAAATATACAAAATAAAGAGTTTCTTAACAAAATTAGGCATTAAGAGTTATAATTTAATTTTAAAATATAATATTTACACTATTTTATTTGGGTAGTTTATTTTATATTTTAATATTAATAGGAAGAATCAAATAACAATAATTTTACATAATTTCTTGCTGTGTAATAGATATAATTATAATGTCAAAAATGGAGATTTTCAAAAAGAAAATATAACCTTTCCTTATGTATTAATGTATTTGCTAATTCCTCAATTATAATTTTACTAAAATTTACACATTGCTAGATTGTTCTAATATTATAAATAATATATTCTTTAATAAAATAAAAAATAAAAAATATGTATACCAATATGACAAAATGAAAATATAAAGATCTCGCTTTGTGCATATATTTATTTATAAATAAAACGAAATTCAGTAGTATAAGAACATATCTATATACAGAACATTAATGTTATAACTGTTAAAGGAATTACTCCTTAATGAAAACTATACAATTTTATTGATCATTTGTTATATATATACTGCTTTATACATATATATAATATAAAGGATTAACAATATTGTAAAATAATGCTTCATAGAAAATCAGGACAATTATTAAGTACATTAATTATAAGTTATTTATATATATATATATAATACTAAGAACTTTTAGTATATTATACAGTTTATCCCTTTAAATTTTTCCACATTCCTACGAATAAAATAATAATTACGTTACAAAATTTTAATTTTTATAGATATATATATTTATAAAAATGTTTCTATATGAAACCTTTTTTTTGTATATTTATAATTATCCATAAAAAATGTATTTTATGCATGTTTCATTTTACATTTATATTGTAGTTCATCTAATATAGCTCCATTTTAAAAGGTGTTAATGAAAAATATAACTTGATACAACGAAAA
This sequence comes from Plasmodium ovale wallikeri, assembly GCA_900088485.1. Classification (NCBI taxonomy): domain Eukaryota; phylum Apicomplexa; class Aconoidasida; order Haemosporida; family Plasmodiidae; genus Plasmodium; species Plasmodium ovale. The sequence goes on along the minus strand of FLRD01001794.1, from coordinate 114,431 downwards.
TGAGTATGTACCAAACGAATTATTCACAAATAGACACGAAAAAAAAATATATGAATATGAACCTAAAAATAGACAAAATCTATCCTATAACATAATAAAAAATAATTTATATGAATACAACAAATTATTTAAACTTCGTGACTAGGATTTACACAAATGTTATAAAAATTGTAATATCTTCATAATTATATTAATATATGAATAATCAGATGAAAAAGATAAAAAAAAATAGTAAATTTAATTATTAAAATTAAAACACAAAAAAATTACATGTCATATAACAAATGGGTAAAACAACATTAGTCCAAATTGTTAAATATATTTACATTCATTCTCATATATAACTGTAATAAAAAAAAATTTCCCCTTAATATGTTAATACATTTAATTTTCTCATTATATACTATATAATCAAAATTTATCATTTATATCTATGTATGTATTTCAATATTTTCTTAGATTCTTATAAAAGACTGATTTTTTTGCTTTTTTGAATATTGAAATTTAATTACCATGATAATTATAAAATATTTTATATTTTACTATGTTTCGTATGTTTCACAGGTATAGGTTTATTTTATTATGCCTTCTTATTGATAAACATTTATTTAATTTTTTCCTTCTTTATTAGTGTGTGTAATTTCCTACATTTATGTTACCAGTGCAAATTTCAATATATGTAATATTTTGTAACTTAGGCATAATTTTGTATAAGACAACTGTGCATAATTAATGTGGATCGTACAAATTATTCCACAATATTTTGTCTATATTAATTGCATAGTATGGAAAATTTTTGTTCTTAATGTTATAATGTTTATATTCATTTTCCGCATATCCAGTATGAGTTTTTTTTTATCACTTTATATTATAATTATATATAAAATGTAAATGCTCTTGTAAATATATTTTAATATATCTCATAACATTGTTTAAAATAATTGTGTATAAAATTTAAAGCTTACTCGAGTTTTGTCACGTTCGTTGATATGCTATTTGTATTCGCCTGTTTCCTGGATTTACGTCTTCATATTCTGAAGTATGTGACAACTCTTGCATATATTCTTCATTAAAATAATCTTCGAAATTTGTTCTTCCTTGCCCTCTTTCTCCAAATAAAGATCCAAAAGGTGTAAACTAATTTGTAAAAGAAAAATATAAGATATTATAGAACATTTATTTTTTATCTATATTTATTTAATAAAGTAAAATATTTGAATTGTATAAGGAATTTTTTTTATACTCTATAGTAAAGAAAAAAAATGAAAAATGTTCCTATTCCAAGAGCAACTGATGTCCCAATTTTAAAATGAAAAGGACTTGATTCGATTTCTTCAGTATTTAATATGCTAGCAGAATTATTAGTACTAGAAGATTTAATTTCAGTTTCAGTAATAGATTCTTTATCATCCTTTTTTTTTTCATCAGTAAGTGCTGATACAAAATTATTATAATGAGGAAGTCGTGCCTTATAATCGCATCTTAATCCAAATACTTTTCCACGATCATCTGGATTATAAATTTCACTGCATCTTCCATACTGAATTCTCATAATATCTTTATCTTTTAATTCTTCAGAAAGTTCTTGATCACCAAAAACTACAACTGGAGGAGTTTTATACTTTTTTTTAACGTCTTCTTTTTTCGCACCATTTAATATATCTAAGAGATCACTCGGGTTATATTCTTCTTCACATTTAAAATAATGTCGACATAATGGATCAACACCATAAGATGAATCACAACAGTTCCAACCAATTTTATGTCTCATATATAATGTTAAAATATATTGCATGTACTTTTCATACTTTTCTCTTTCATTTATATTCGGAGTAATTGCTTCGTCTATAAGGTAATAATATGTAAAATAGTCATGCAAGTCTTTTTCTTCTTTTTTTGCGTTCAGTTCCATGAAATCATTGAATATAAAATAATAATGACAAATTTTTGTTCCTTCGCTACTTCGAACATTTTTTTTATTTTGTAAATCCAAAAATTTTTTAATAATTTTTTCCGTATTATCATACTCGGATTTAGTGGTAATCAAATTATATATTTCTTGATATACCCAATTTTTGTAATGTAAACATTTATTATTCACATCTATTTTAATTTTATTTTCATATAAATTATTAAAATTGTATACAATCTTCTTACAAAGTGTTATACTTTCACTTTTGTAATTGCTATTATCCTTAAAAAATTCTTCACAATACTTTTTTATTTTATCGTCTGTTACATCTTTATTAAATTCTTCATATAATTTATAAGAATTTGTATTTTTTAAAATGTCATTCTTAAAAATATAATAGAAAAAAATAATTACACATATATTTAATTTAACTAAATTTTTATAATTCTACGTATCACATTCAGGATTTAAAAAAAATTCTCAATACATTAACTTTAATAAAAGACAGTGATGTTTAATTTGCTTAATTTTTTCATTTACCATTCCTTCTGGAGCGTTATCTCTATTCCGGGATAAATAATCTTTACTTGGTATAAATCTTTCGAACTTGGTATCTAATGACAATTTTGAATTTGTTTCTGCTCTCTGTGATGTTGATGATAAATTTGGATAATTACATCCTGTTCTTAATTCTGATAAATTTTCTTCATTTTGAAATTTACTTCGAAAACGTGATAATTCTTTCCCATACTTCTTAAGCACATGTGTATTAACTTCATTATCCATATGATGATATAGATTAAACATATACTTTACATAATTACAAAATGAATTTTTTTCTTCAGAACTTTCACCCTTTAAAACATTTTCGTTATTATTATAATAATCTAGAAGTAGATATAAACCTTTCTTCCTTTTTAAAGCTTTTATATCGAATTCTATCTCATACGGTTTATCACAATTAATGTTTCCACTCTCTTTTTTTTGGCAACACGTACTATTTTTCCAAAATTCCTCAAACATATTATATAACCAAATAATACGATGTGTATTATATTTACTTTTCGCTATTTCGTCAGACATCCAATACAACAAATAATCACAACTTTTGGTATCCTGCGTAAGAGCAGATTTTAATTCATCATGAAAATCCCCCCAAAGTTGTTTATTTTCATCATTTATACGACAGATAATATTACTATCAGGTGAATTTACTTTTCTTTCTTTTTGTACATTTTCTTTTATACAAGCTTCATATTTCTTATATGCATTATTAATAGCATCGGAAAATTTCGCACAGAATTTTTGTAAAGCTGAATTGTTTTGATGTCCCTCCTATGAGTAAAAAGTAAAACATATAAATTTTTATTATAATCTGTGTATTATTCATTCTATTTAATGAAAATCAAAAGACTTGAACAATATCATATAAAAAATTATTATTGAATAAATTAAAACATACTTCGCTCTCCAAAAATTTAATAGCTTCAACAACTATATCTTTAGCCATTAAAACAAGAGAAAATCAAAAAAATATGAATATATAATGTCCATTTATGAAAAGTAAAAAACACTTAAGTATTGATTTAGTACATATTGGCATCACTATAATTAACATACGTATATGATGTTATGACATAGTCTTTCTTTAATCATTGTTATTATATTATGTTGGAATCATTAATATTATTAAATAATAAATATTGTAATTATAATAAATTATAATAAAAACTATATTTATTATAAAAAAAGTGAAATACAGAATTATAATATAGAACATTAAACGGTGATATTTTTATTCTTATTCCTTAAATGGCAAATGTATTAATGTGTTACCCAATAAAATAAATTACATGTAATACTTCAGTGAAACCCTAAACTTTAAAAAAATAATTGTTTATGAATATCTTTGTACTTATAATATTTTTTTTTGATATATATGATTATACATAAAAATTATATTATTTCTCATTTGTTCTACGACAATTTTCTTTTGTGCTTAATATGACAAAGTAATACGTATGATTATAATAGTATAGATATATATAAATATGCAGTTTTATTTCATCCCCCATTAAACAAATCCTTATGATATACACTAAAATTTTAATAAATACAAAAAAGGCAATAATAAATGTTTAAAATAATTTTTTAATCAATAAAATTTATAATGTATAATATTAGAGTTAAACATTTAACCTTATAATTATAATTATGTTATGCAAAAAAGTGTATGGGCAGAAAATTTGAAAATTGCGTAAGTATATATTTTATACTTTTTTATGTTTTTAAAATAACTTTCCTTTAGATTTCTTTGGCTACTTATTTCTTCTAAAAAAAAAATGTATACATTTAGATATATTTTTATTAGGTGATAAAAAGATATGCACGTATATATTGCATTATGAAAATTGTATCATATCCGGGAAAATATATAAAATATCCTGATTCTTAAAATACAGAAAATTCTTATGTCTACTTTAAATAATAATGCAATGAATATTTAGAAATCATACAATTAGGAATAAAACTGCAATTTATATAGAATAATATATATTTAATTTTCATATTATTTTTTCGAAAAAAAAAACATTTATTTTATGTTATATATTCGCGATTTTATTTATTTAATTCTGAGTTTCCATTAAAGAGTTATCCATCTTAAAATATACACATTCAGATTTAAAATTACCTTAAAATTATATATAATATTGTTTTTTTCATATTTTTTTTAATTTGTATATATTTATTACTATGTATTTGTAGGATACAATTCTAAATTTGGAATGTGTCATTGGAACGAACACCTTATATAAATTTTTTAAAAAAGGCATTTTTTCGTTTATCATAATTACTTTACTATTAAAATATTCTACCATATATTAAATATAATTCAGATTTTGTTTTCATAAAACATTATTTTAACTTCTATATTAATTTCATTTTATTTATTTAAGATTCAGAAAATAAATTATTGTCTTGGCACTTTTATAATTTATTATATAATAATTTATTTAAAGATGAAACAAATAATATAACGATAACTCACTTATTACTAAGAAACTATGCAAGAAAAAGTTTACAGTAACTAGGATCTTTGATCCATAAGAACTATAACCCATCATTCGACGATCACTGTCTTCCTTACAAACATTGGATATATATACAAATGTAGAAAATTCTTAGAAATATGTCTCACCATTTATATTTTACCTTTATTACTAATTTTTTTAATATAGAACAAACATTTAATAAAATATATCAATGTTAACTAAATTTTAATGAAAAAACTATTCAATTTGTAAAATAAATATTAGGACAAAAACATTTTCATGATTATTTTAAATATATTGAAAATAGCATTAAATCTCCTACCGACGAGATCCTAATATATAAACACTACAATTCTATTATTAAACTATGTGCCAACCATAAAAATTATCATTTTTCATATGAATATTACTATTTTTTATTCTAATTATCCATATGCTTTCTATCGTTATGATCACAATTATTCATAGAAAATGATAATAAAATTATAATGCGTTATAAATGAAATATGGTAACAATCACAAGAAACCATAACATGAAAGCGCATCTAATAAAAAACAAATACTTGGATTCCTTTACAAAAGGAAACGAACTCATGGTACTTCCTAAAGTTCAAATAAGTGCTTAGACAAAAAAATGTTGTAATAATAGGATTTATTGAGATTCAAAAAAACAAAATTACATCACTTCGTTATTACAGATGTTCTGGAGTCAATCATCAAAACAGGAGCGTTCCAGCAAAAGACACCAAGCTTGCATCATATTATTTAACTCATAAATTCATGGATCAATCTGAAAAAATATTTAAGAATGTTTATATAGTAAAACAAATATACTCTCAGGCTTTTACAGCAAGGAACAATGTAGAATCTATTTATATCACTGAGGCATCGGATACATAGAATATTACATCTCTATTTAAGTTATATTCCTTATGTATTATCAAAGGAGTTCCCCAAATAATTGGTGTGCTCTTTATTTTTTTTAGTTTTTAATATATAATTATTTAAAAAAAATGTTCACTATAATTTATAAATGTGACAATAAAATAAATTTCGATATTTAATAATTATTTTAGTTCTAATTTCAAATCATTTATATAACTTTGCTTCTTTTATATCTTTATATATTCTGTTATGTTCAGAAAAAATATTAATGGTCTTATAATAGATACCCATAATAATTTAAAGGTAACAGATATAATAAGAATGATATAACAAAATAATAAAAAATAAAATATTTTATTTATTATTTATACTATTCATTGCTACATTAGCGCACAAAAAAACATTCCTACCTTTCTCAAAATGTACGATATTTATAATACATAGAATAGACATAATATTTAATGTAATTACTTTTTCGTAAACCCACGTATAATATAAATTTAAAGTTTATTATATATTCTAACAATAATTCATAAATAAATGTACAATTATTATCATTCATTCATATACTTTAAAGATTTTATATTTTTTACAATATAGTATAAGACAACATATTTTTTATTAGTAAATATGGTACTAAAGGAAGTCTGAAAACAAATCCATTCAATTTAAAAGAAAACATTTTAATTATTCTATTAAACCATGTCCAAATTGTTCTTTTATTTTATTATAATAATAGGCTTCTGGCCCTACCTTCTTCTTTTACAATTTATTATGTTCCTATTACAATATTATTTACACGTTCACTTCTATATGCTTTCATAAAGTTTTTATTGTATATGTAACTTCAATCATCATTCGGCACTTCCTATACTACTATAATTATATAGTATCTTTACAAAATTAATTTCTGCGCAATCATCATAATATCCCTATAATTTTGCTGTTCTGGCTTCAAGAATTTTAGGATAATTTTCTGTATATTCATTTTATTTTTTTTATATGTTCTAGAAAAATTTGAAACAAAATTACTTTCTTATATATAATCCTCAGTCAATAATATCACTATATATAATAGAATATAACTGCTTTCTTTTTATTTTTGTGATAAAACCATTTATTTTATTTTATTTTAATATAATGCCTTTTTCGTTTATATAAAACCATAATACATTTGTTTAAACAATTATTTATTATATGAGCACAATTTTTACAAAACTAAAGTTAATATTCTGCAGTATTCAGTATAATATATTTTAATTCAGTTAATAACCCATACACTGTTTACTTCTTTGACAGTTTCTATTTACATATCCGGAATAGTTTTCTAACACTTCTTATATAATTTAGTAATTTACTTCTTTAAATACATATCATGAATTATTGAAAATTTAGCTTTCAAATATTACCATCAATAGTAAATAACGTAAATATAATATTTCCAACAGAAATCGAAAATTCACCTATACAAAATTAACTATATGTCATCTTTAGATATTATTTTGTATATTTAAACTAGTATATTCATAATCAAACAACGCATATATATTTCATTTGCTTATACCAATCATAATATTTGAATAACTCTACTTATATATTATATTCTCGTAGAATAAGTGCATACTTCATATAATATTCAGAAAACGCAAAAAGGTAACTTTCTCTCATCTTATCATTATTTAAACATTTCTATAAATACATATTTTTTTCCTTATGAAATCCTTATTTAAAAAGTCAAACATATTTCATAATAATTATGATTGAACACATTTTTACATTCACTTTAATTTTTAACAGATTTAGGAAAGTTAGAATATATTAAATAGCTTCATTTGCATGAATTGTGATTCTTCAAATAATTATATGTACTAACGTTATCAGATGATATATCATTATGAAAATTAACAGAAAAAAAAAAATTCAGGAATATTCTTTATTCCTTATATTTTGTAGTTTAATGTTCGAATACTAAAAAATTTACTGATATATATATATATACATGTTATTACGATAAAATTCATACATTTCATTGAAAATACATTACCATATTCAAATTCAAGAGAACACTTATTTTGTGTAAGAATAAAAAATTACATGCTTTACCATTCTTTTTTTCAAAAATTTATTAACAGTGATTATGTAAATATCATTTAATATTAGACCACATGAGCATTTATAAGGAAAAAACAAAACTTCTGCTGTAATACGAACAAAAATTATACTTTTTATGTTTTTATTATGCATATAAGTTTTAAGCTATGTTAAAATTTATAATAACATTTTTATTTTTTTATAAATATTTTAGTGATTTATATGTAGAATTATTATTCTTAATTAAAGAAAAACAACTGATAAAGAAAATTAATTATATTCGAGTGTAATTTAAAAATCATGACATGATAATAAAATATTAACTATTATAATTTGTATTCCTCATATATTTATTTTTTTGCCCCTTTCTTATTTTAACCTACAAAAGAAAATAATATGAATATATATTTTTATCAAAAATAATTCTAATTCAAATATCTCCTTATTAATTTTTTTTTTTTTTTTGAGAACATATTCATAAGCAAATATAAATACTATTATTTGCATATATTATAAAAATTTCTTTTTTTTTTTTTTTTATCTTTTCTTCCACTAATTCTTCTGTATCCTTTTTATTATTTTCTATTTTGCACATATATATATTATTTAAAAAGATACAAAAAATATAAAACTTTCTCTCTTCCTAATAAAAGTATAAGTTCACCTTACTGCAAAAATATACATTATGCGCATGCATGCACATATAATATATATCCTTTTTTTCAAATTCAATATACATATCATTTCGATTAATAACTCATGGTAAACATCCATAAAATATTATACAATCATTAATTTACTTAAAAATAATATATATTTTTAGAATTCATAAATTTCTATAAAATATAAAAATTTCTTTAAAAAAAAAGTATGTATATATAAAAGTTTATAAATATTAGACATCATTTTGAACAGTGATATAATGAAAAAAATTGAATATATTTTTAATAATTAGCAAAAAAGTTTGTATTTACACAAGAATAATTGTATGTTTTAGTAATATTTGTACAGTTATGAATGTTGTAAAGTATTAATAATATGAATAACATTAAAAATAAATTTACACAATCAGCTAGGTATGTATGAAAAGCACAATATGAAATTTCAAATATTCTTAAAAATTTATGTCCAAAAAAGAATTGAATATATGATGAATTTATCTAAATTATATAAAATTTTCATGAACACATGTTTCTTATTATACATGCATCATCACATATTATTAGAATACACATAATAATATTTCTGTGTAATGATATATACTTACAAATCCTAAAATAATAGTTTATGAAGGATAAAAAAATAAAACTAAAAGAATTTCTACAATATTAAGAACATTTAATTCGAATGTTTCTATTTCTTTTTTAATTTTGCTTAAATGTATTTTTAAACATTATTGGTGCACTATAATATGTGTATATATTTTTATAGTAAACTTTTCCATTTGTTCTTTACTAAGATACGAAAAAAAAACATTTTTTTTTTGGAAAAAATAATTATATATAATTAACTTATAGATAACAAAAAATTAATGTAAATACATGGTTATATATATTAAACTAAATAATGATAATAATTTATATATGATTTCTCCCTTGGTTTTCTTTTGTGAAAATTAATATTATTAAAGTGTACTATGTGTAAACATATATATGAGTATATATAATGAAGTTATTAATTTATAAAATGAATATGAGTTTATATAATTGCGAAAATATTGGACAAATCAAAAATGAAGATACAGAAAAGATAAAATGGAGATATCTTCACCACGTATTACATCCATTATTGATATCCATGCTTATATAGTGCCTAAAATATATATATATATATATATATATATATATATATATATATATATATGAATCATTATTTATTTTCATATTTTAAATAAGTTTATATATTTTTTCATTATTATTATGTTTAATATTTACTGAAAAAGTAATAAAGTAATAAATTATAAACAAAAAATTCTTTAATCCCATAAACGTACTATTACAAAAAAATGTAAATAATGAAAATTAATTCATTACAATTAATAAAATTCTATACATATTAAATAATTAACATATAATATAGAAAACATATTTAGTTTTATAATTCATAAGAAAATTCAGTAAAAATATATAATCTAAAAAATTTCATATATTTTGCGTAACATGCATTTGTACTATAAATTTAAATTATAAATATGTGCATAAAAATTAAATTTAACATCGAATAGAATTATAATATTCATGATAAGTATGTATTCATAAATGTAATTTCTTCAGAATTTTATTTATTCCTAATAAAATTAATTTATAATATATTTTATATTAAGCAATTTATATCCTTTATTAAATGTATTATTCACATATAATTATAAGAATTTATTCTAAAAAGAAAATTACGAAACATTTTATACCACAAAAAATTTGTTTTTATTCTTTTAAATATAGATAGTAATAATAATTACATGTACTGCTTAAATATTCTAATTTTTCATAAAAAATTTATTTACTTGAAAATGTTTACTTATCCTTTATACATACAAAAAAAATAAAGTAAAGCATTATAATGGCAACTGAAGTACGAATTTATTTCATATTAAAAATTTTATTTATATATGTTTTTTTATAAATCATTTGTATTAAAAATAGAGAAAATTATTACTCAATATAAGCATTTCTTTACATATAAATAATTTTTTACAACTTCTTACTTCTTAGGATTATTATTTAAATATATTACCCTCATCTATATTTTATGATAAGTTAGATAGAGCTAAAGACGATGAATATATTCGTGAACAGAATCCTTACTGGAAAATATTTATTAGAGAACAAAGTATTAAAACTTTAAGTATTTTTAATACTCTTGTAAAAGGATTTTACTATGTAAGTCATATGCATGAGGACGAAATGTTTTATGATGATCGCTGGAATTATTTATACTTTTGGACGGGTCTTAAAGTGCTTGATAATAAATATGATTCTTCATTTTCAGAAGTTATGGATGTACTTAAGAGTGTTAGAGATCGTACTGATAAGAATATCGAATACTATGATCTCATTAATACTAGTAAAGAACACTTAAAAGATTTAAAGCAGGTATATGACTACCTTCAAAATTATGAAACCATTGAATTGAGAATTAGCCCGCATAATTCTGAGTGCTCTTTAATGTATAAAGAATATGTTCAAAATAGTTACGCTTCTTATAATGACATGAAAAGAAAATGTAAAAACTATGATACTGAACACCATTGCAAGGTATTTAATATTTTAGAAACAAAATATAAAAAGAAAGATATAAAAGATTTAACATGTAGTGGCACTCAAGTTCCACAAAAAGTACTTGAATTACAGGACTTCAAGGATTCAGAAGAAGATGAAGATGGTTTACAAAGACACGGTACACCAGCATCTCACATATTATCAGTTTCAGGAGGATTTACTCGTGATATGACAATTGGTGATCGTAATGTATCCCCTTCTTCAGGATATACCAGTGCCCTGATGACTGCTTTTCCACTTTTGGGGACTGCATCTCTTGCATTCTTTTTCCTTAAAGTTAATACCAATAACATATAAAAATATAAGTATTTTAACTTAAAAATATGAGCTATTAACCTTACGTATTTATTATTAATAAGAAAAATTGTGTATTGTACGTTTTTCTATTTAATTATTAGTTTACCCCTATTGGATCTCGCTTTTATAGCAGTATATTTAGAAAACAAATAGTTCGATGTAATGAAGAAGAAGAAGCACAGGAAATATTAGGAAATTCATATGAATTTCTGCGTACAAATATTGAAGATACTAAACATAATATAGCTTACCACAGCATGTAAAAGTTATGGAAACATATAAAAATTATTATAAGAATTAAGTATGGCCACACAATAGTAGTACCATAAGGATAATATTGCTACTAGAGTTTGAATAAAAAATGAATTAAGAAATATATATATATCATACGGATTTTAATTTTTTGGGAGTAATTTTTGTTTTTTCAATAATTTAAGAATTTTTTTTTAATTTACAATTATATTTATTATATGATTCGTAACTTCTTTTTTTGCGACCACGTTGCATTGTATATTGAATTATTCTTCTACAATAATATCATATATATTTGATGTTTATAAGTGAAAAGTATTAAATATGAATTCTTATTATTTAAACGATTTATAAGTAGTAAATAACAAATGACTTCACTTATTATTATTACTTTCATGTTATTATATTAAATTGAAATTTTATTTTACACATGACATATTTTTTCCATGATCAATAAGAAATATATAAAGATGTATTTATTTTTAACATGTTCAGTTACATAATGAGGTAGTTTATTTATTTGAATAAATATTTCACTCTTTACAGTAAAATATTAACATAACACAAATAAAATAAAAAAATACATGTAATACATGTAAAAATAATAAGAATACATTGCTGATAAGTTTTCTTCTAAATATAATTCTTGAATGATAATATAAATCTGCATATGGAAAAAATGTGTTTCACTTCCTCTACAAAGGAAATATATACAACATTTTGTATTCCTTCGAAAGAAAAGATTAAATAAAATTTTTAGCATATGTATCATAGTACTTAGTACATATTACTATATAATATGATTCAGTTTTTATTATTCATTAAAAAAATTTTAATGCCACTTTTGGAATTACTGTTATCCATGCAAAAGTAATACAAGTTATAAACTGTGAATGAAGTAGAAAAAAAAAATTATATAATAATTAATATTCATAAATTACAATAAATTGCATATATTAAGGAAATTCATTATTGTAAAATACAAAATAAATAATATAATGAATGCATATGCATGCATAAAATAATATAAATTTTGAAAAAAATACAAAAGAAGAATAAAGAATATAAGAGGCATTATACATTACACAGATAAGTATAAAAATAATAAAATGCATGAAAGTACAAAAGCATGTAATAACCATGTACACAGAAATAAATGTAAATACATAATAGAAACAACGAATTAACAACAATTCTTATTCGTAACTATTCTTAACAGTTTAAAGCATATTTGAGGAGATGAATATAAATATCAAAATAACAAGATAAAAAAAAAAAGGTTTAAAAAGCAATAATATTCTTAGAATATGATTAATTAGAATACATTTTACAAGAAAAAATAAATAATATTATTGTCTATTATTCATAAAGTGTAAGTAGGCTTTCATTATTAATAATTTTACATGAAGTGTTAATCGAACCTATATTAAACGCAATTCTTTGTGCATAAGAATTGCATAATTCTCAAGTTATAATGAATATTTAACTGAATATTAAGAAACACTTATTATTATGCATTCAAAATATGTAATTACGTACAATAACACATTATTTACCTATATGTGTGTTACCAGGAGGGATATATCTATACAATAATTATATATCAATTACTTAATCTTCTTATTACACGTAAAGCGAAACATGATATAATATAGAATTAATATTGTGTTACGGAGAATATATTAAATGGAACAATTCTAAACATTTAATTGTTTCTCTTTATATATAAACTAATTGATAGTATAATTTTTTACATTCTTGAAATATACATAAATGCATTTTCTTCCAAAATTTTGAAATATATGAATACATTTTATTTATATATATGATCTCCATTTCTCTTGAATTTATTAAGTTATTTCTGTTCTTTATAATATATTTTCTGTATTACATTGTGTATATATATATATTACATAAACAAAACAATGAAATTACATAGGAGAAATAAATGTGGGAGATGAATAAGGAAAATGCATGCACAAGAAGTATCACATATTTTATTTCTATGCACGAATAAAAAGTAATTTTTATAAAAATTTATATTTATTATTATATAATACATATTATACTAAACACTGTATATTATAAATATAATTTCTTGTAAGTTTTTCTCCATTGAATTCATTATTAAATAAAATAGTGATATAAATTAGTAAAATAGTTCTTATAATAGCATACATGTAAATGCTTTATAAGTAAATTTTTTAAGACTTCTAATACAAATAATTAGTTTTAATAAAAATACATTTAAGAAAAAAATGGAAGCATAAGTATTCATAAAAATATAATATATTTTCTTTCTTCTTAATTTTCTACATATTTCCTTTATATAAAATAACTTATATAGGAATAATAAAAAATATGCTTATAAATAATGAGTAGAAATTTTTATATTTTTAATTCATATTTTCTGTTTTTTCTTTTATATAAAAATATAATACATTAACCAATTTTTAATAATATATAAAAACTTAAATACTGAATTATTGAATACTGTGAATGATATATATTGAATATATTTTGCATATGTTTTACATATATATTTAGCTTAATTTATTATTTCTAATAAAAATACATATACCAAGGTACACATAATATCGTCTTATTCCAATATACAACCTTTAAAATAATCCTTTCAAAATGTCAGGAGTAATGTATTCATATTTTTTATGTATTTATTACTTATATTACATTATTGGTATTATTCATTGTTGCAAACATTTTTTTTAAATTTTAAGTAAATTTATTTGCGCTTACTTTTTTTTTTATTCCGTATGGAACCTTCATAAGGGTAAACTATTAACTAAAGTGGATTATTGTGATTTACTTTTTAAAATGAGCATTTTGTTTAATAATGATGGTGGTGGGCAGTATGACAAATTTTTGCATAAGATAGATCAAGCTTTACGGAACATTTCTATGTATCTCATAGAAAATTATAAAGGTGACTATTCTCATTGTGGCCAACTGAATGACTGTGTAAATCGTTGTAAATATTTAAACGAATGGTTAAACAGAAAAAAGCTATTTACACATCCAATGGTAAATGTTCGTATTATAATCAATTATGGAGGGAACACATTGAAGATTTGTTGGATGAAATCGATAGAACTATGAATACTGAACATAAATGCCAAAGATATTCAAATTTTACTGGTAAGGAATTCCCTGAAAAAATATTTTCTGTATATTGTAATTTCAGTCCTTTAGATGTATTGTCGCTTACTTGTCCAGATAAGGCTTATGCTAATTCATGCACAACTATGCTTACAATGACCTATGTGATTGTTGGAATTATTTGTCTTTATATGTATTTTTTTAAAGTAAAATATATATAAATACTAAAAATTATAATTATAATATGCATTATACTCTAAAAAATACCATATATATACTTGTTACCATAATATATATGCGTAATATAATTCCTTATTTCTTATTTTTATATAACAGTTTAGTAACCTGGGGAATAAGATAAAACATCTAATTAAAAATAAAATAGGAATAGGCAATCATATGGATGTACAGGTAAATGAAGAATTATTAAGAAGCTCTCAAAATGATAACATGCCTTCAATAAACAGAAGGTATAATTTATCTTATAATTCGCCGAGAAATTAAATATTCGAGTACCAAATTTTACAGTGAATTCTTATGTAACATGATGTCTTTACCAAAAAGTACTATGATTAAGGATATATTTATAGTTATTTACCTAATAAATGGAGAATTAATCTGGCTTATAACGCTGCATGGTAATTCATTCGCTAATGTAAAGAAGTATATCAACTGAAATACAAAAATAAAATTAATAAAAAAAATAATATTAGATAGGGTTCAAGCAAAATTATAATGTACATTTATTTATTAAGTAAATGAAAAAAATATACCTAAAAAAAAATTTTTTTCTTTTAATAATCTTATCCTTTTTTTTACAAATATAATTTGCAAATAATATATATTATGCTTTAGTGACATTAACTACTACTTTTTTTAATAGGATTTTTTTCTTTTAAATATAGTGTATATTAGTTAATGCTTATATTTAGAAAAAAACTAATGCTATTTGTAATTTCTGTGTAACTATATCTTCTTTATACATATAATTATTTTTTCTGCTATATTTTAGTACAGCTCAGAAATATATATGCACTATATATTTTTATTTTTTTTTTAATATTCATAACATATTACAGTGTACTTATATATACATAAAAATTAACACATAAATGATTTTTAATAGGAACAATTAAAAGTATAATAAATAAACTTATATACATTTTATCTTATCATTATTAGTGTATAATATAATTCTTTGTGTTATATCCATGTTATATTTAAATTCGGCACTAATATGAATAAGTATGAACACAAGTTCGTATGATAATTTTTTCTTATAAACAAATTAATCATTTTATTTTATTATTAGACATATATGGTAAATAGAACTGAAATCCACGTTATAGCAAATACAAGTTATATAATATGATTTTAAATATCATTTATTAAAAGAAATATCCGTTTAGAATTTATTATACTATAAATGAAACAGGTTACATAATAAAATATTAATATTTATCTTTTGAAATAACAATTATTATCATCTTTTATTTAGAACAAAAATGAAATTGCTTATTCCTTAAAATGATTAATTTCATTACCTATATTTAATATATATAGCTAAAAAATTTTCTCTTTACCTCATATAATTTAAATTAAAAAAAATATTTATTAATAATATATAAAATTATTATATAAATAAAAATATAATATAAAAAAAAGCATTAAAATAAGTTTATTTACTAATATAAAAATCGACAAATAATATATTATCTAATGAAAATTTATCTATTATTTTTGCATAAAATTCAATATATCAAAGTTTAGCAAAAGTCAATTTTATATCGTTATCCACTTGACAAATTAAAGCATACACATATATAACATTTTAAAAGTAAAATCAATGCTATCTTAAAATTATGTTTAATTAGAATATATTTAATTGATGCATTTTTTTAGGAAATCTATTTACATGTTCTTGTATATTGAAAGGCATACTTTTACTTTACTTGCAATTAATATGTAATAAAAAGGCGGAAAAATTAAATTATAAAAAAATTTAATTAAATATTTAATAACAATATATTTCTTAAAAATTTTTACGTATATTTAACAATGATACATATGTTGAAGACTATGAATAGATATTCTAAATTTATTCGTGCTATTGTATGTCTTCAATTATGAAAAATTTTAAATAAAATTATTATTTTCTAAATAATTACGTATCATTTTATTTAATTATATTCCTAATTTTGAATAGTACAACGAATGAAATAAAATTTCATCTTATCATTAATAAAAATTAAAAGCTGTGTAAAGATAAAATAGAGAGATACTGAATAGGTTAAATATACACCAGAGAATACGCAATTAATATATTATTCTGTAAAAAAGAAATATAATTTTCATTTTTTCTTTCTTTCCAGTTGTAATAAATTAATCACATAAACGATTTTAAGATAATTTTTTCACATGCTCCTTATTTATTTGTACAACAGCAATTATCATAATATTAATAAATTTCTATTTTTTGCAGAATATAAATAATTTATTAATGATAAAGTAGTTTAATTATTTAACATTAAACAACAGCACTTTTTATATATGAACATATATAGATATATCACGCATTAAAATACTTTATAAATAAAACTTATAGTTATTTATAAAAGTAGTTTCTTGTTAAAAAATATTAGTAATTGCAAAAAAAACTATATAATATATAAATTATTATTTATGGATATATACATATATTTATATTTAATTTTTTATATTAAATATTATAAGGATAACACAATATATGTAAAATAATATAAAAAATTTTGTACATTTTTTTTTATTCATTATATACATGACAATTTTGCAATGCAATATATTTTTGGCAGTGCACATATTTAATATTTCATCTAATTTAAATAACCATATATATATAAATATTTATATATCTTTATTGTTTTTAATTTAATAGTATTAAAAATTAAAATGTTTACTAATTTAGTACTATGTGTTTATATAATACTGTTATTCTGTAACACTAAAAATCCTTTTTTAAGTGACAAGAGTATAAAGAAAAATTTTTGTTCGTAAAATATACATTAAAAATATAGTTAATATACTATGGTTCTATCTGGACATCGAGAAATAAATTTAGTAATATTACCATTGAAAATTTGTTATCATTTATTCTACTAAACCATATATATAATAAAATTACTAATACATTAATAGTTATTCAATGAATAAATTGAAATGTATTTTTTATTTTTATCAATATTAATTTCAGGATAACTATTTAAGTACCTGTTCCTTGAAACAATTCATTGACAGATTGGACAAGGATGACGACTTAAGTCGTTTTTCTCCTGAAGTTAATTTAGAATCATTAGGACAGCCACAAAGAGAAATAATAAAAAAGGTTGCATCTATGTTATATAGAAATTATAATAACATAAATGTGTATGAAGTAAATGTAAAAAAATTTTGTTGCGATTATTTAAATTATTGGCTTGATGTTCAAAAGAACAAGTATGTGAAAAAAGAATTGGGAATTGATGATGATATGTGGAAAATTATTGAGGAATTATGGTTAAAACTAGAAATAACGGCAACTCCTTTTCAATGTAAAAGAAATATCGATCAAAAATCTCTCGATCAAAAGAAAAATCGAATGAATTTAATGGTTTACTGTGTAAATAGGGATGAACTTAAAGGTAACTGCTATGATTCAGATATAATTTCTCAGAATTACTGTTCAGCATTGAATAAATATATAGTTAAAAGTTATGAACTGTTAGTTAATAATAAACAATGTCTTAAATATGAAGATATGATTAAGGAATACCAATTTGATTTTTCTGAAAAATGCACTCTGTATGATATACCGAACACATTTCCTGACTATCTTGTTCAAGGAGAAACATTTTCAGAGAAACCTAGTTCAAAAAATCCTTTACCTTATTGCGAAGGTACTCCTAAAATAACCCAGCTTTTTGAAAAATCTGATGACGCAGATCCTGAGTCATTAGGAGAAGAATCTTCTTTACCTAATTCTTCACCTTGGAAATCAATCATCCCTTTTGGTTTAACCTTTTTTGGAATTTTTTTTTCATTTATTTTCTTGTATAAGGTAAAAATATGTCCTTTTGAAAAATATGATTATTTCATCGCACTATTATTTATCATTTAAAATTTGATATTAATCATGTGAATGTATTAATTGTATAACATTTAAATTTCTTTTGAATAATAGCACACTTCTCTTGGATCATTACTACGTTCTTTCATGATAAAAAGGGAAAAACTAAATAGATATATTGATGAAGAAAACGAAAAAGGATTTTTAGTAAATTCTTCAGATTATATTGACAATAATTCAGTAAACAATCAATACAATTTTTCTTACCATCCTTCATGAAATTAGATTCGTTTTAATAACAATATTAATTCTACCACCATTGACACATATTATAAGAGAGTTTATTCCATATAGTGAAATAAACATTTTAATAGAATAAATAAAAAATACAAAATTTATTCTAGGTAATTTATATAAAACATATACAAGATAATTATAGAATTCGGGGAAATAAAAAAAAATATATTAAAAAAATATCATAAAAAAATAAATTCATAAATAAATATATTTTGTAAATCCATTTAATTATTTCTTTTTAAATTTATCTAAAAACTGTTATCTGTTCAAATAACTGAATATTAAATATTATTATAACTTTGTTAGTTGTAACAGGAATAATGATATATATAAATGAGCATACTTTGACAGAATTTAACAAATATCTATATAAAAAATTTTATAAGAATTATAAAGCATGAAATAAACATTACAAAGAATTTTAACATATGTCATTTTTACTACATTTTTTCTAAATAAAAATTATATTATTATACACATAAAGAACAAGCTACTATCCTATATTATTAATATTTTAGAATTTTTTTTTTTAATTTGAATATATTATATATGAAATAATATAAAAAAGTGAACATGATAAAAATTCTTATTCTGTAACTATACATCTGCTGCTTTTTTTTTTTTTCATATTTAACAGATATCTAATATGCACTATCTTAAAAAAAAAAATTCTTCCTTATGTACTAGAAATGTATGAAAAGAAACAACCATTTCGTATATATATCAGTAGGGACGAATTTAATCTCCTTTATTTGGATTATTTTAAAACAAAAATATTTAATAAACTTATAAAAACATTAAAATGATTAAAATTCGATAATTCAAGTAGTTTTAACATATGTTATTTTATTCAAACTTATAAGTAACATGTATGGATTCAAGAAAAATACCAAAAAATAATTTAAAAGTATTTATATATATTCAAATGTATTTATTAATCATAGATTA
Organism: Plasmodium ovale wallikeri; assembly: GCA_900088485.1. NCBI lineage: Eukaryota > Apicomplexa > Aconoidasida > Haemosporida > Plasmodiidae > Plasmodium > Plasmodium ovale. The sequence continues at coordinate 94,220 of FLRD01001794.1, read as the reverse complement.
TTATATAGCCTGTTTGAATGAAGGATATATATTAATTATAAAATTTTATTCATAAACTTCTCAAAAAATTTTATCATATTATTTCATAATTATTTTAATACTTAGTGAAAATAATATAAATATTTTATTTTGTTATTTGTTTTATATTAAATATATTTTATAATTTTTTATTCGGTTAAATTTTCAATTACATTTTTATGTGTTAAAATAGAGAATACATTTTATTGAATTTTTTTAAAAACATAAAGAATATTTACTATGACTAAAAAGGATTTTTATAATTCTTCATCACAAGCGTATGCCTTTTGCATTTACCTCAATTATATGTGCAACTATATTGAAAAAAAAATCTGCTTACATTTTATAGAGTTAATAAAAATGAAAATATGAAATAAAACGTTCATTTTCTTGTATGTAAAAATTTACTGAAATTATTTAATAATATGACGATTACAGAATTTCCTACATTTATAAAAAAAAAATTCAATTAACATAAATTTGCAATGAAAAAATATTTCGTCTAATAAAATGACATATACTATTATGTACTATGGTTATATAATAAGAATACTTCTACTTTATTTTTTTAAGTTATAAATGGTCCAATATTTATTTAGTTAACGACTATATAATTCTATGTATTTTAAAACAATAAAATGAATTAAAATATTGTCATCTAAATTATCAAATTATAAGAAATAATCCAAAAGTGTTATTCATAAAATATAAATATTTATCATTCTTATACGTATACTTCTTATACATTAGAAATATTTTTAATTTGCACGATGTTATGTGTACGTAGAAATAGAAGTTACTTTTTTTCACTTTTTTATATTAACAATACTATATTATTTTATGTGATATTCTTAGGAACTAATACATATATATGTAATGTATATTTTTCAAAATTATTCCATTTCTAGTATATATTACATTCTTATTTATTCCAATATATTTTAAATATTATTATAATTCATTTTTATTTAAAAAAAATCCTTGAATTATATAAAGAGCAATATAATAATTTATTCCTCAGGTGAAATAAAAAAGAAGTTCCTAATGAATATTTTCATTACTAAAACTAAAATATATCAATATATAATTTTTAATAAACTATATAATACCACTTTTATTTTATATGTATACAAACTATTATGAAATTAGTTCTTTAATTTAATAACCATGTCTTCTGATTATGAAAAGTTTTACTACGATGATTTTAAAATAAAGGTACATTTTCATTTTACAGGAAGAGTAATTACATAATATTATTTAATTAAGCTCTTCATAATGAAATTTAATATGAAATTCATTTATATAACAAGCATCAGTAAATATATATATGTAATTCTTACTTTATTTGTATAGCATACATTTCTTGAAAATTTAAATTTTGGTAGAATCCATAATGAATTCAGCAATGAACCTACATTAGAAGGCAATGTTAAAACATATTGTGAAGAAATAAAAAGAGCTTTACCATCTAATACATTTAATGAAACCTTTCAAAATTTTTCATGCAATAATATATATAATATAATAAATATACTTAAGGGCTGGAACAACGTTACTTTGGATGGAATACCTAAAGATGGTAAAATGTATTGTATACATTTTAAATATTGGATATATGAATATATTGAAAAACACATTACTCAATTATCAAATTATAGCCTTTTTGGAAATATTAAAGATAGTTTACAGAAAAAATTAAATTGCGAAGGAATATTCCCTTGCACATTTCATGAAATGACATTGGATGACATTATTAAACTAAGGCGAATACTTTCTTTCATGTTAATTTATTATAGCAACATACGCAACTTCCATAAACAATTTATCGATTGTAAATACATTAATTATATGGGTCGAGGCTTAAAAGAATATTATGAAAGCCTTGAAAAATGTTCCACAGAGAAAGAGCAAAGTAACTATTGTAAAGAATTCAACGAATTCAAGGAATTATATAAAGAAGATTACATGTATTGGAAAACTTCAACAGCAGACAAAGATTATACTTATTCGGAAGAAGACAATGTAAACTGTGCACTGGAAATTGAATCACTGAAGGACCCTTTACATTTCTCATATTGGAATAAAAAGGAAATACTTCATTTAAGCAATTATCCTTTTGATTCACAAAAAAGTACTATTATCTCAGCATCTTCAGCAATTGGGGCAACAGCTGGAATATCTCTCTTCTTACTATATTTATATAAGGTTAGATATTTTTTCACTTCATAATATTATTATTTATGATAAAAAATCCCATATTACATTAAACATGTACCTTTAAAACGCTTCTTATTTTAAATTTATGCTTTTCACCTTAAAATTAGTATACTAATATTGGATCCTTAATTGGCCATGTAAATCAAAAGAATAACACAATGTTTCTTAATATGGATATAGAACCGCATAATCTTACGCAACCTATCTCTGAATTTGAAAACGCAAATTTTGAAAGCAGTCCTTATAACGTATCATATTATTTACTTAATAATTCTTAAATACAATAACGCAAAAATATTAATTTTCAAGGAAAGTGTGTGTTTTGAAAATATATAATTAAATCTTTTATAAAATATAAAATCAAAAGGTATTATAAATAAAATAGCGTTCATAAATATAAAAGTGAGAAAAGTGAAATATAAAAAAGTTTGGAACTAAAATAAGAATTGAAATTCTATTTACAAGAAAAAAGAAAAATATTATCTGTTCAGTGTGATAATAACAGAATTGTGTAATATATATTACATGGAAACATTATACCTTAACCTTAGTAAACGTAAATTAGGTAGAAAATATTTTTTTCTTTATGAGAAAAATATCCTTATTATTGCAACTCTTTAATATGGTATGTTTAAGTAAAATGTGGCATAGGTAATCCATTGAAATATGTATATATATATAAAGAGATACAAAAAATGAACAACAAATCTGAATTTATATTTCACCTACCCATGGTAAGAAAAAGTGGAAATAAAAGTATTTATTCATCACAGTGTAATAGCAAATTAGAAATAATATTGATAATGCTATGTATAAAGTATGTTTACAAATATAATAAATTAAGGGAAAAATATATTTAGTAGTGTTTTCTAAAAAAGAGAACTTATTTCACAAAATAAACATTTCGTAAGATAAAAAAAATATATCATAGCAAGAATATACACTATACAGATATACTTCATATGTTAATATATTTTTTTCATTTGACGAAATCAAGGCAATTTAAAATAATTACATAATAATATTCTTCTATAATTTCTCATATCATATAATATAGTATGCTATGTTTATTACTAACTGTAATAATATTCATAAATAAAATATATTAAAAGAAAGTAAAATAATAATAGCTCTTTTAATGTGAAATAATGATTTAGAAAGTTTATATTCTTAATTATTAATAGCACTAAAAAAAGGCAGTTAATAATTATGTAAATAATTAATTAAATTGTATAAATAATATATTTATTTGTAATAAATATGAGTGGTACTACAGAATCATCATACATGTATTTTATGAATAAAGAAAATTTATAATAATGTAACATTTTTAATTGTCACCAGAATCATTTATATACAGATTAATTCATACAAATACTATAAATATGATCTCAAATTTTCTTTATATGCATTTTTCTTTTTTTTTTTTTTGGTAAATTCTATTAAACTAGTAAAATGAATAATACTTTTCATGCAATATTGGAAATAAATAAAATTATAATGAAAATAGAAAATAACAAAGTTAATATAACAATGTATACGCTATATTGATGTGTACATATAAATATAAAAAGTAGTCGTACTTCTATATAAAAAAAAATAATAAAATTAACATGTTTCTATTAAGAAAATTGGAACATTTAAATACATATTACAGCAACATCTAGAACAATAATATAGGAACAATATTTATATACTATAATTATTGGATATTTGGCAATCTCAAAATGCATAATTATAACATTAATAAAATGACTATTTGTAAAAATATGTATTATTCTATATAATACGCCTAAAAAATATACACAAAATTTTGCATAATCACATAATGAATAATATTACATATAAGTATAAAAGGAACAATATTATAGGATATATATATATATCATAAGAAGAAAATATAGTACATATTACAACATGATGATATTAATTAGGTTCTTTTTTCCTTTTATATATTACGAATTTTCTGTAAAAAAAATAATTCCCTTTAATAAAAAAAGTCTCCTTCTATTGCATAACAGAGCTTTTATTCGTAACAAAATTTAATCTAATTTATAATAATATGGATAATTAAAGCATTATTTACCATTAAAATAAAGATATTATTGCCATTACATAATGAATGCTAATAAATTCCTGAGAAGACATAGTAACCTTTATTCTATTTTTACTTTATAGTTAAATAGCTCTTAGCTTATAATGAAAAAAAATATTTAATTATAACGATATATAAAATTATATAAAAAGATCCTTTCATTTATATAATGTTAACTTATTCATGTTTTATGTACGACCTTTTAAAAATATTGTAATTTTATCATAATAATTAATATAAATTATGGATACATTTATCAGGCATATTTCTAAAATTAGAATAGATAAAAGAATGAAATAATGAAATTATTTCTGTTTTTCTTTTATAAAATAAATTATATATTAGAGCTCCTTCAATTACTGAAAGCAGTTACATAACTATATTAATAACATTTTAATGAATACAAAAATATTTTGTGTTTCCTTTCACTAACATACCATTCTTTGTTATTTTTTTTTTTTTTTGTAATTATTCAATATTAGATTCATTCTTATGTATTCTTACTATTTTTAAGATATATTTATATTTATTCATAAATATAGAAGTAACACAAATGCAATTACATATGTATTTTCTTTTAAAAATTAAAATATAACATAATTAATTCCTCGAGTTATGTCGATAAGAGAAATGAGATAACAAACATTTATAAAAATTCATTATTTAATTTTATAGAATGCTTCGAAAAAAATAATAAAAAATATTATTATATTAGAAATATATTCTTCCTTAGCATGTCTATAAAATTAGAATATTATAAATTAATTCATTTAAATATAAATAGTATTACATTAAATTATGCATGCTAATAAAGATACATTATATAAAGGGAATATTGAAATGTTAAAGAAAGTCTTCTCTTAAATACCACGTCACTTAATTTTTTTGTAATATTAATTATTATATATTTTCGAATAATAACTTTTTTTAAAAAACCTTTACAATAATGTCTTTTTCCATTAGTGTATAAATGAAAAATACATATTTATAAAATAATATTAAATTTTACTCTATAATTGCATATTATATATAAACACAAATATAATATATTTTAAGGATAATATAAACTTCTATTGAATTTAAAAACTTACCATGTTCTCCAACTAATACATTGCATTTTAATATAATTATTTTAAAATGGTTATAATAATAGCATTTTCTTATTTTGCTCTTATGAACATATATAATACTTAAATTTTTTTTCATATTTTTCGTAAAAGCTTATAATATTTTCTCATTTTAATCTTTCTACCTATTAAAGAATTTTCTCTTATTATTTTTTCATGTATCTCTATATTTCTCAGGAAACAGAAGAAAATATAAAACATCAACATTTTATTAACTGGGATAACAAAGTAAAACCAGTTGAACATGATACTTTTCCTTACAGTGAATTATTAAAAGGTTTGATAAATAGAAATAGGGAGTTATACAATTTAGCATATGCCCTTACGGTAATTTATACAGATGCACATGTTCTGCAAGAAAATCAGGCAAACATATGCGCATTTCTCAACGAATGGTTAAACAACAAAAAAAGAATAAATACAAATAATGAAACGGATTTTGAAAAAATGGAATTATGGGAATATTATGTCGAGGGATTATGGAATAAACTGGAGCAGGAAGAACAGCGGAATTATTGGTGTAGGAGAAGTTTTCCCCCATCAATCGTCGCAAATGCCTTCTCAGTGTCTTTTACAGTTTTTGTATCTATTTTACTCTTCTTTTTTTTAATATATAATGTAATAAAAATGTATTAATTAAAAATTATGAATATCCTATGATTATGTGTAATTTAATTTTCAATCATAAATAAATATCATTTTATGTATACTCTGTATAATATATATGTTTTCATATTATCTAATAGTACAGTACAATTAGAGGTAGATTCCGTAGTTCTATTAAAAATAGAATACGTTTAAGGCACAATTTTCATAAAGATACATCAAATGGATTATTGGGAACACCATCCAAATATTCTGGTTTAAATATAGGAAATAACAGAATTCGTATATCATACCATTCTGCAAGACATTCTTGATCCATATATAAAAAAGTGTGCAAGAACTCAGTTAACCTGATAATGAATAAAAAAATAAATTTATATATAATTCTACAAATCGATAAAGAAGAAATGTGAAAATAATAATATACTCCTACATCATTGGAAAATGACCACATTAATAATATTACATTACAATATATATGTTTTAACAGCGTCTATATTTTTTGAAGCATATGATATATGAAGAATTTATTGTAACAATAATAAATAAAATATTAGTGTTCTCTTTGTACGTGGGTACTTACTGCTATTCATTTCTTAATAACAAACATATAACAAAAATAAATTTAAATTCATTATATTTCTTCATGGATATGTTTTAATAAAAGATAATATTAAATTCTTATGTATTTATAGATAACGTTGTTTTGTAATTAAAAAATAAATTATTAAAAATATAACAAAATGCATTATATCTAAATAATAATGCTATATTGTTTTTTAAATTGGATTATTCAGAAAAATTGTAATTATTTTTTTAAAAATTTCCTAACCCTAATAAAAATAAATTAAAGCTATAAAAAAAAAATTATTATTAATAATACATGACAAAAAATTAAGGTACATATAAAAATGCATTTTCCATGTTTCATTATAATATTCTGTACATATTTAAGGCTATAATATGCAAAATTAAATTATTTCATAATTTATCATAATAAATTAAATGTAATATAGTAAAATAGAAAATTTACTATAAAAAAAAAAATAAACACTTTTAAAATATAAGAAACATATAATATTAAAATATTCAAATAGAAATATGGGAAATTTAAGAATTTAGGAAACTATAAGGATAACTTGCCCTATTGCATGTAACATGGATAAAAAAAAAATTATAGTAGTATTATTGCAATTTTTTAAATAATTCTTGAAAATATAATAATAATATATAAAGTTCTTAATGAAACATACATTCATAATATTATATAGAAAATTAAAGATTTACAAATATGAGAAGCAAAAGATATTACAAAAATATATATAAATTATTTACATAATTCCTTTTATATATTGTAATTTTTTCCTTCATGTATATTTCAATTTGTTATGCTATAAAAATAATGAAGTTCACATAATAAGAAATGGTATGAAATATATAAAATTATATACAATGTAAAAAAAAGATATATTTGAAAATTCATTAAATTTGTAAATACAATTATTTTTTTTTAACTTTTTGAATTATATAAAAATTTTCGCCCTGTGTATTCTAATATAAAAATTAAAATTTTTTAAATTAGAAAAACTATTTCTTCATATTCATAATGCATAGTGAATAAAAAAATCACATTTTTTGTAATATTAATAACTATATTGTTAATTAAATTTATACTCTATTCTTAATGGAATAAATACATATTTTAAAAGAATTAGTATAATCATTATTTAATTTTTCAGTAGCAAATTGGGTGTTTAAATATAATTGAATTGGAGAGCAAATTTATTATACTTGCATGAAAGATATTATTATGTGATATTAATTTTCTGAAATTATTAATAGTAAAATGTTATTTATCAAAAGTTTTTTATGCATGCAAAAATTTACATATTATTTTGCACTAGCATCAATGAACTATATTAAATTTAATTTTTAAAAAAAATATATATCATCATTCATTCATAATAATTGTCAAACATTAATAATTATGTAACATTAAAAAAAGATAAAAGGAAAATTATGTAAAAAATATAACTTATAAAATGTTATGTAAGGATGTTAATTTTTACATGCATGCATTGAAATATGAATAGAACCTAACCTTTTTTATTTTTTATAATGCATAATTCAAAAAACAGAAAAATACTAAAAAGCAATTTAAAATTTTTATATAATAAAATTATAATGATTAAAAAATTTTCACAATATTTCCATGTATAGAACAGTGGTATATAACAATATAAAAATATTTTTTAAAAATAAATGAAAAAAGTATGTAATTCGATAATTTATAAAATATAAGAAAACATATAAAATCATATGTATAATATAAAAAATTAAAAATAACTATATAAATTACTAAAGAACACATTAAGAAATAAAACCATAAAATGGATATATAACAATATATATATGTAATGGACATTCTATAGTAATCAGCAACATTTAAGAATAAAATACATAAAATATATATATCCAGTTAAACGAATGTTATATGACAAATTAGTATATATACATATAAAAAAATAATAAAGAAAAATTGTATTCATAAAAAGAGAAAAGTAGAAAATGCACTATAACATCTATAATGTTTAATATAATTATATTTTTTACCAATATGCAATGTTTTTTCAGAATTGAAGAATATAATATAAATCAAAAATAATTTTGATATATATTAATTCCTCTCAGTTTCATAATATCAATTACAATAAGGTAAAAAAGAGAAAAACATAATAATAGTATGTTACTTATATTAAATTCATATATATAATTCCTGTAGTATTTATTTCCATGGAAAAAACTAAATAATGTGTGACTTGTACCACCCTATATCACAAATTCTAAAATATATATAAATATATATACTTATTTAATATTTCTGTATGATTTTTATTTAAATGATAATTTAATTAAAATATATATAATGTAGGAAATTTTTTTACACGAACAAGGTTTAATTATAAGAATTATATTATTTTTACTGTATATATACTAATTACAAAAATATATTTAAATATATATTAATACATGTACATATATAAATTTTGTGTCGTAATTAATAAAGATATAAACTACATTATATGAATTATATTCTTAATAAGTATTAAATATTACTTCATTAAGGTAAAAGAGGGAGATGTTCGGGATATAACGTACATGAAAAAGAAATAAATTATTAAATATATACTTAAGAATATTACAGATAATAAGCATCATAAATATATTACCGTTAGTCGGATTTTATCATATCCCGTATAAATATACATATTTTACTTTTTAGTTTCCGCAGAAAATTATATTCTTCTTTCATCATATTCATAAAAATATAAGATTAAACTGAAGAAAATATTAGTTTCATAATGTTAAAATAAAATAAATTAAAAGAAAAATAAAACATTCCTATAATTTTAATGAATTTTTGTTTTTTAAATAAGAAAATATTAATTTACACAATGACACTGCATTCTATAAAAAAAAAAAATTAAAAGTAATGCATGAAAAATACATTTTTCATGCATATAGTACACAATGTAATACTAATCTGTATTAAATTACTTTATTATATAAATTAGTAATAATAGGAATAATTTCAAACATATATATAGGAAAAATTATTGAGAAAATTCCTTTCACATTTTTTCCTTTTAAAAAGTATTTTTTACAAAAATTATATTTTTCTATTTTAGAAATATTCATTTGAAACAAGTATAGGTATATTACTATGAATTATATCTATGAAAAAATATAATTGTTGAATTTTTCTTTTCTATTATATATATTTTAAATTATGAATTAATTCTGTATTATATATATAATATAAAAATGAATTTTTCTCTTTATTTACAATGCATAAATATTTATATCATTATAAATTCTATTAATACTAATAATTTTGACAATTCATAATTCATAATTCATAATTCAAGGGAATCTATAATAATGGAAATATGCGTACTCTTTTATTTTATGTTATAATTATTTTTTATATTCTTTATTCTTGTATTTTCCTTTTTAGGAATCCACAAACAATATATTTTTACTAAATAATTTTTATCATTAAATATAAAAAAATTTTCACTTAATTTTCAGGAAAGTATACACGGCCATTTAAATTCTCAAAGAGAATATTCACGCTTAGATAATCCATATAAAATTATTCAAAGCGACTTTTGTAAGGAAGAAAATGGTGAAATATATAAGAATACTCTTTTTAAGAACTTATGCTATAAATTTGCAACAAATTTTACATATCTTATAATTAATTGGAAAAATTATACAGATAATGAAGGATGTGATTATTTCAATTTATGGTTATATGAAAAAATAATTAATAATTTTACTGTTAATCAGGAGGACATATCAAAATCAGAGATTATAAATGATATTATTAAATTATGGAATGAATATAATGAACATTTTAAGGATTGTAAATTTAAGAACTATAGCATGAGTATCTCTAATTTAAAGAACATGAAGTATTTGTATGATTATTCAAAAAATTATGCTACTCTAAAACTCAGAAGTAATACAAGTAATATCGAATGTAAAAAGTTTTACTGCAGTTATATAAAACAAATTGATGACGTGTACAATAGTGTAAAGGATGAATGTATATCCCCTAAAAATGCAGATCTTTGCAAGGTATTTAAACTAATTGTGGATGACAGCAAACCAGACACTCTATTAACTGAATTCGGTTGTTCCACAGAATATATAGATAATAGTTTAATACAAGGTGTAACATCCTCTGGTAGAGATTTAGAAGATACATTAATATTTCAGGAAAGTTATCATTCAAGAAATTCTCCTACAGATGTTGCACTAAAGACTATTTTTTCAATATTCGGTGTTTCAGTAATTTCCTCTTTATTAGCATATCGAGTAAAATGCATAAACTCATTAAAAATATTAATGTTTAATTATGTTAAAAATCATATTTCCCATTCAAAATTTAAAATAAGGTAAAAAAATTTCTCATATATATTTATCCTTACTATTTTTTATTTTAGTATACACCTTTTGGAAACTGGTTCCGCAGTAGAATACTAAGAAAATATGGAGTAGGGGGTATTATATATCCCAATGAGTCAGAAGAATTATTAGGAAACAATTCAGAAATAGAAGACGTAATTTTTGATAACGATCTTATTGTAAAATTTCACCCTATGATAAATTCATGATTCATGCGCAACAAACAAGAAATCCTACATAAGTCAGTCAAAAGGAATTATGAAAAAAGTATATTAGGATTAACACATACAAAAATAATTAAGAATGAGTATAATTATTATCTAGGCTATATTTTCTGCAATATATTTTTTCAATCAAATCATTTTAACTATTTTATAATAAAATTATAATATTAAAAAATATATTTTTGCTACTTTAATACGTGGATATTGTATACTTATAGGTTTCCTATCATAGTTATGTAAAATTTAAGCAATAATAACCTAGAGAATAATGTAATTTATGAATTAATTATAAGATAAAAATAAGAAAAAATAATGTTCCAACATTATTAATATTCACATAAAATTCAAGTAAAATATAATTAATATTAACATCTTCTTTAATTAGTAATCCGTGAATAACATACATTTATTATGAAATATAAGTAGCTTTGAATAAATAAATATGTGCATGGTCACAATTTATGTAATAAAAAATTAATATATATTAAAATGTAATATAATTTATAGAAATTATATAATTATAAAGAATACATTATAGTAAAATTTTTAATATAAATGAATAATAAAAAATTTATAGTTCACTTGTTTCTGAAAATGTATAGTTTACTTATATATGCGATAAAAGAAAAAATGTTACATATTAATCATCATGTCTAAAGTGTTAAAGCATTTTTAACATATATTTCTTTATAATAAAATTAATACAATTATATTTTTAATTTTCAGTGAAAATTAAGATTAAACAAAACTTAAGATATATGTTTAAAAAGAAATTTCCATAATTTTCTTTATATAACTCATACTGATTCCATTTTGTTGCATTTCAAAAAAGTATTTATATGAAAACAAAATTACGAAGTATTACACACGTCAAATAAAACATATGGTTCATAATATATTTTCAACGATGTTAATATAGTATATATTGGAAATGACAGTTCTGAAATAAACAAATATTCAGCTTTCAAAATTGTAAATATGCATTCTATTCCTATATTTAAATACGAAAATAAATATGAGAGAAACACAAATAATTAAATAAAACACAGGGGAAAAAAAACGCATAGTAACCTCTTTTGTCTCCATCCAATATGTATGTTTTTAATTTTTTATATATAAAATAAACTATAAGTTTCGTTAACATTTACACATACATAAAAAATAATTATATACTTTATGAATAACATAAAAAACAACATTTATTCATATAAAATAAGAACATAAGAGTTAATATTAATAACTAATACATAACAGAAATAAATTCAATAAAAAAATTAAATAATAATTATAATTTTATATAATTCCTTGTTATATGATAGATTTAAGTACAATATGGCGTATGCGTTTTTCCAAAAATAGAATATAGCCATTCCATGTTTATTAATGCATTTGCTAGTTTTGCAATTATAATTTACCAAAATTTTCACATTACCAGATTGTTCTATTCGTATATATAATATATGCATTAGTAAAATTAAAAAGAGATATTATATATACCAATATAGCAGAACACATACATAATAATTTCATTTTATAAATATATTTATGCATACATAAAACTAAATTCAGTACTGGAATTTATCTATATATATAATACTAGTGTTATAACTATTAAAAGAAGTATTTCTTAATGAAAACCACAGTTGCTTATTGATCATTTGTTACATATGTACTGTATTATACACATGTATAATAGAAAGGGTTAATATTACTAAAAAATAAAGCTTAATAGAATTAAAATAGAATTGTTGAGTATATTAATTGTATGTTAATTATATATATATAATTCTAACCAATTTTTAACATATTATACAATTTATTTCCTTAAATAGTTCTACATTCCTATGAATAAAATAATAATTACTTTACAATATTTTAATTTTTTCGCATATATGTACTCTTAAAAATATTTCTAAATTTTAATTTATTTTTATATTATACTTATAATTATGCATAGAAAATTACACTTTATATATATTACATTTTTTATTTATATATTAAATCACCGCTCCATGATTCCATTTTAAAAGTTTTTAACGATTAATATAACTTCGTACAGCGAAAATGAGTATAAACCTAGAGAATTATTAGAAAATATACATGAAAAAAAATGCGTGCATATAATCATAGAAATAGTTAAAATCCATTTTATAACATAGCAAAAACCATTTTATATGAACACAACAGATAATTTGAAATTGAAGTTTAGGATTTATTCAAATTTTATAAAAACTGTGATATTTTCACTATTATATTAATAAATTGATATGCAAAAAAAAAAAAAAAAAAAAAAGAAATCTAATAAAATTAATTATTGCAATTAAAGCAAAAAAAAAAAATTATATGGCGTATATGAAATAGCGAAAACATCATTCTTAAAAGTTCTTAAATATATTTACAAGTGTTCTCATATATAACATTAATTACAAAACATTTTTTCCAATATATTAATATGTTAAATTTTCCTATTATTTTCTATATAAGTAATATTCATCATATATCTCTATGCATACGTTTTATTACTTTCTTATATTTTTAAGACAAATTTTTTTCCATTTATGACCATTTAAATTTAATTACCATGCTAATTATAAAAATATTATATGTTCTAATGTTTTTATGTTTGTCAAATAGTATAATATTCTATTTTACCTTCTTTTCGATAAATTTTTCAACATTCCTTCTTTCGCATATTTAACTTGAGTCTTTATCTATTCTCAAGTTTACCTTGTGAATTTTAATATATGCTATATTTTATATCTCACATAAAACTTCATATAAAATAATTATATATAATTAATATTTCCTACACAAAGATTTCTATAAAATTATGTGCATATTATCTGCATTTTAAGTAAGATTTCAGCTTTTATTTTTATAATATTTATACAATATTTCTTCTTAAAAAGTATCCTATGTATAATATAAAATAAAATAATCTTGTAAATTAAATATTTTGGAATTCTAACGTTCGGAATTCATAAATAGAAAAAATTAAATATAAATTAATATATAGATAAATAACTTTACATATAAAACGTGCTAATTATTATGATTACTTCTATATTCATATAACATTGAGGATATAACAATAAACATGTTTGTACTATAAAGTATAAAATAGAGAGATATTTTTGTAACAATATATATAATAATATATTATAGAATTGCTATTATTATTAAAAATATAGCGTGAAAAATGTTATTATTTTTTTGATGAAATTTAACTTAAAATAAAGTTATTCAATATTTTCATATTATTTCCAACAATTCATTTTTTTTTTTAATTTTAGTGTATGTACATATAATATTTTGCAATCGATATTAATAAAAATTGTCAAATTATATTAGTGAAAAAGGAGAGCATATTAATTAAATTTATTTTGTAATGCTTATCTTTATTATAATGTTCTTATATAATATGAAAAGAAATTTTTAAATATTATTTTCCTTTTATCAAAAATATATGAAGCAAAATGCATGCACCTGCATAATTCTTAAATAATAAATATATTTACGAGAAAAGAAAAGTTTCTGAGAAAAATAAAATTAATTTTATATAATATATATTTAGGAGAAACTTTTGATAAAAAAAAATGTCTACATAAATCTTTGTTGCATTGTATATTATGCTGTTTTTATTGTTATTAATAATATTACCCATGAAGAGATGATTGAATATGACTACAAACGACATTTAGAAATTTTTTTTTGGATTAATTAATAATTCCAATTATTTATTATTATTACATTAGCATTCATATATAATAGCACAAAGTACAACTATATATATATGTTAATATTATAATAAGAACTCATTTGACCCTATTATTATTTTATCCAGGAAACATATAATATGAATTCATGAATCCTTCAAAATGCCAGATAATGTATATTTTTTATTAAAATTATTATATAAATTTTTTTATTTCACTATACACCTAATAAATATGCATATTCGTAAATTTGTAATAAAAAATAAATTCGCACATATGAATATAATTTTTTTATATTGTAAATTTTCAGTACGATAATCTAAATTATTTAACATCAGTTGAAAGTTATAAAAAGTTAGATAACAATTATTTCCATGAAGGAAATGAAGAAGAGTGCAAAAAATTACAACAGAAAACATCCAATGATACGGAGGCTTATCTATTTTGTATGAGATATACAGGAAATCTAAAAAATTACGATGAATTGGAATACTTCGACAAACTTAAACAGTATAAGTGCACATATTTCAGTTTGTGGGTAAATGATCAATTATCACAATTTAAAGATGAAAAATATTCCACGGTGAGAACACTCGTACTAGATCAATGGGGTGAATTTCAAAAAAAAAAAGAATGTTATAGTTCCAAATTCGTTACTTACATGACTAAGAATTCTGAGTATCTTAAAGCAAAAAAACTATATGATTATGCTTTAAATTATGCTAAGCTTCATTTAGACCATGAAGAACGTAGTCTTCCCTGTTCTAGAAAAGATAAAGTATATATTGAAAACAGCCTTGAACACTATAAAGAAATAAAAGCAGAATGTGCGCATGATAATGAAAAGTTCACACAATTTTGTAAAGCGTACGAAGAAGTTCAAAATATTTATCCAAAAGATCAGTTATTAAATCTACGATGCAAGAGCATAACGGGTGAAAATCTACTTGATAGTGAAGATGAAGAAGAAGAATTTATATCTGGAGAGTCATACGTATATTTACATTTTTTCTTATAATTACTTGTAGACATAATTTTAATATGCCATTGCTCTGAAAAAAAAACATACAATCATTCTTCAGTATATAACTTTATCTATTTACATATCATAATTCTTCCATTTATAGTATTCTTCTGTTAGCTCATTTTTTAAATATGAAGAAGAGTTTAACACAGATAATGATGATGCTAACTATACAGAGATTCATGAAGCACAATGTTCTAATATAAGTAATAAACATTTTACTAGCACTGAATTCATTAAACGTTGTAATAGGATCGCAAAATATATACATGATATAAAGGGGAAAACAGATAATACAGATGAACGTTGTAAATGTTTGAATTACTTGCTAAATTCTAATACAAAACTTAACACATTTTCCAATCATAATGGTTCAAAATTATTTAAAGCATACAAAGATATAGCGACAAACATGGAAAAGTGTGAATTAATTATTGATTATATTAATAAAACAGATATTAAAAAAATAGAAACATTGCATAATCTGCACAAAGCTATTGATAAATTAGACAGTTCTATAAAATCGGACGACGGAAATATTTATAGTAACGCTCAAGCATTTGCTGATCTTTATCGGAAAAATATAGATGATTGTTCAACTGAGAACACGGATGCTTACTGTAATGAATTCAAAGTCTTTGAACAATATTGTTATGAGAGAACAAAACCTGAAAATTATACAAAAGCATCGGACATATTAAAAACATTAATACCGCAAGATGGAACGTCTTCTATAATAGGTTCAAGTTTTATGATATTAGGGATACCTTTATGTTTATATGTTTTGTATAAGGTTAATAAATGTGATGTTTAAATATACTCATGGCTTCTATAATATATTTAATTAATATATATATATAATTTATTATTGTAAAGCCTTAAAATTTATACAATTTTATACCCTTTTCTAAAATTCAGTTTACTCCTTTTGGAAATTGGGTAAATACTCAAATACAGAAAAAGAAAAACATTTTGAATTATCTACCTGAAAATGAATATGAAAATGAAAATGAAAATGAATATGAAAATGAAAATGAATATGAAAATGAAAATGAAAATGAATTACACAACCATAGTCACGAAATATTAAATATGGAAAATAATAAATTTAACATCAATTATCACTCCACATAAAATACTTAAAATTATAAATTGAACAGGAATTTTTTTCTAACATATATTATTAGCAATAAAGTATAATAGTACTTCATAAAAAGTAAAAATATTAAATGCTATAGTGAAAGTATAATTTAAGGATAGCATAACAGAATGAGTAAATAAAATATAATAATATGCAGCAGTAAAAGAAATTTAGAATTTTAATATGACAGAGCTTTAATTAAGTTAAAAAGAAGCATCAGAATCTTATGATTCTATTGGGAACAATCTCTATGTGAACAAATTATAATTATAAAATTGTCTTATATATAATATAAAAATTAGTTTTCTATATGAACAATATGAACAATATGAACAATATGAACACAGTGAATTTTGTGAATATGTTAGATGTATATATTATCTATACTAAAATATAAATAAACATATAATATATTCATATTAATATAGTACATGATATCTGTTCAATAAACACGTACACACAGCACTAAAATTGAATGTAAGAAATTTATATTGTAAAATAACATAATATTTTATAATTAAAATAAAAATAAACTGAAATTATGCTTATAGACTTCTATTATTATCTTAACACTATGTTGCAATTTAAATAATTCAAACCTTAATTATAACAATATGTATTTATTTTTTTATTCGAATGTGTTACTAGAATAAAATAATTAATATTGATTGAACAAGTAGAAATCGTAATACATAATTCTCATATATATATATGTGAATAATTATATTTATTCAAAATAAAGAATAATAAGAAAATAATCTTTTTTTTTTCACATAAAAAGAAAGTATAAAAAATTATATTTATCTATAAGAATTTATTTTCACATATTCTGTAAAATAAATATTAAAGTCGGCAAAAAAATTACATTTAAGTATATTACAGTAATAGTAAAAATATAACATTTAAATAAGAAATTATATAAAAATTATCTTTTAAAGAAAATATTTCAGAAAAAAGTATATATTAATTTTATGAGAAAGAATCATTAATAAAATAGAATATTCATATATTTAATGAATATACATTATTTAAATGAATCCTTCTAAACTGCCTTATTACACATCTTGGAACAAAATTTGCTATATTTCTGACGTAAACCCTATATATAAAAAAACGAATAATCCTCATATAAAAGTAAATTAATGCAAAACTTGTGCCATAGAATTATTTTAATTAATAAATATATAAATATTATAAAATGTACTTATATGTAATGTTACCTAAAATATATTTCCTTCAATCATGTGTTACATATTCGCATACTAAAACAGAAATGTGAAGATTATAATTTTTTCTTCTGTTAAATTAATAATTATTTTAAAAATATATGTGCTCTATTGTTAAAATACATTGGTATAATATCATGCATGTTTAGAAACTATAATATAAATAAGTTCTTTTACTTAAATATTCAGAATAATCTCTTTATTCTAAGTCAATTTTTTATATTTTTAAGTATTATAAATAGATAAATTTTAGTAAATATGTTATTTAAATATTACGAAAAAAATAAATTAATATATATGCATACATACAACATTATTTATGGTATATATTTGGTAAAAATGTTTATTTCAATATTTTTATATATTAATTGTATATGCTTAATTTAAAAAGAACACTTTCTTCTATGAATATAATTTTTTACATTATAATTGTATTATCATTTATGCACTTATTTACTACTAACATAAAGTAAAAAAAAATTTAACGCTAATCAAATTTTAGGAATAATATTATTGTTTCTTTATTTTCTGTATAATATAATTATAAACACATTAATATAATCGCATAAACATTCAAATTGCTTCATTTCAAATTATTTTTTACGAATACTTCTAGTATTATTATTAATAAAAGATACCATCACTATTAGGCTAATAATTCTAAAATAATTACATCTCAATTGAATTATACTTTATATTAGATTTTGAATAAGTTCCCTTAAACATAATAGAATTAGAAATTTCTTACAGAATAATAGCCTATATTATAATCCTCCTCATCCATAATATTACTATCACTATCGGAAGCATATGATAATAGTTTGTTTTCTCTTTCTTCTACACTGAACAATACATTTTTTGTACTTTTTAGTTTTTCAAGTAGATAATGCCGAAATGGTGAAAACTGAAATAAAGAAAAAAAAATACATATATATATATAATACATTATGAAAATAGTTATGTACTAATACAAATATTAAAAATTGCCATACAATATCAATAATAATATATGTTGCTTTATTAACCTTATTAGAAGATATTAGCAATAATAAAAAACCAAACACTGGAACTAAAAATGACGTCGTTGTAATTCTTCTAAATTGTCCTCTTCTATATTCTTTTATCACAGAATCTTGGTCTGGTAATTCGAATAATTTTTTATATTGTAAATCATCTTTATCGTCTTTGTATGGTGCCAGATCCTTTTCATATAAACATTTAAACTGTTTTAGGGCATGATGAAAATCATTGCAACCAACACGGCAGTTAATTATGCCTTCTCTATATTTTATATTACATTCTCTTTTGTACGGTAAACACGATTCAACCTTATTTGTTATTACATGATCTGTTATTTTGCTGTATATTTCACTCTTAGCTTTATATAAATCAAATAATATGTTCATATTTTCTAAATCATGACTTTCAATATTGTTTAATTTTTCCTGCAGCGACTGATTGGTAAAATAAGTTTTATCCATTTTTTGCAATGCTGCATAAAAGTCTTTGACATAAAAAGAAGAGTTTAGACTGTTAGCTCTTAATTTATCATTAAGCCAATAGTTCAAGAAAATATAGTCATTCTCATCGGGTTGAAATTGTGATTGTTTTTTAACACCAATTAACCAATCATACAAATATTTAAATTTTTCACAAATTATATGGGGATTTTGGATTTTGGAAGAAATATTATCATTTAATAATGAATTACAGCTTACATCCGTTTTTTCGCTAAAGCATATTTCATCAAGAAAAAGAATTTCATTATCATCTAATATATCTTTCTCATAATTTATTTCTCTAAGAGTAGTTATTTCTTCAGCTTTCTTTACCATATCTTCATATTTATTAAAATCATCGAAAAAAGCATACTAAATGCAAAAGGTAAAATTAATATTTATAATAGCATTAAAAATCATTTGCATGAAAAAATTCTCTATAATACCTCACTCAGTAATAATAGAATACATTAATAGTATTCTATAAATATATATAATACTTAAATTTAATAATATACCATATGCCCGCTCGGCCATTTAGAGCATGGTCCTGTGCTCGTAACTACCATTATGTGTAATATAATTTTTTTTAAAAGATAAATAATTAAATGTGATAAATATACTAATATAGTTTAATGATTTGTTATTAATAATATTCTATTTAACATTATACTTAAAAATAAGTAACTTTGAAAGAAATTTAATCTAGTTATTTATCATTTAACTAAATACCATTATGTATATGTTATATAATATTTATCTCCAAATAAGTAAACAACAAAATGGGTATTTAGAAAAAAGGTTATAATATCATTTAAAATGAAATCCTACAAAATTTTCTTTGACGAGCTTATTATACAATTATTTTAAACCTAAGTAAAAAAAACCCTTTCATTAAACGTACTAATAAAGTGAATTTTTTATATATTTTTTATACATTATTCTTATACTTATAATATTCCTAAATATGACATTATATCGATTTAGAAAAAATAAAGAATTACTTTCAGTATGAATTTTATTATCATGATATTTAAAAAAATATAGATACATTAAATATATGTATTTCATAATATCTCACACATCGATATCAAATATGTTATCACGCTAAAAAAAATATTTTTTGATGATAATAATATAGAAAACAAAGTAAAAAAAAAATTAAAAAGTTAATATATAATATTCACTTAATTTATTTTCTTCATAACGATAAATAATCATTAATAAATATACATTCATTATAAATATGCTTTTTCATTTATTGTATATATATTATAATTACAGTAATAACCACTTTATATATTTATGCTTTATCCATGTAAACCAAAAATGTACTTTTATTTCTTTTATTTCAATTCCTAATATATATATAATTTTTTAAACATAATTAGTTATATATATATATATATATAAATCAATTAAAATTAAAAATTTTTTAAGAGAAAAATATTTAAACACATCTTTGAAAAATAGTTATTTAACAAAAATACAGATATAAAAAAAAACCAAGAAAATATTCTAGCACTGCTAGTACAAGCATTAAGTAATTCTAAAATACTAATAAAAAAAAAACATATATATATTTATCAGAAATAAAATTGTACCACATGTTATATTAATCCATTTCATTGCAAATAAATATATACTTTATTAATATAGTAATAGAATTTTATATATATTTTTCATTCTTTATTTAAATCAATTCTGCAGGAAAAATTTACAATAAAATATAAATATATGCAATTCAGTAAATGGAAAATTGTATAACGCTATTATTATATATATATCCACCTTTTCCCTTTTTTTGATATATACTTTTTTATAAAGAGATATAAGTGAGTATATATTTATTATAAAAAATATATAAGCAATTAAACATATTATAAAATGAAAAAACATCTTAATTATATATGAAAAGAATTATAAAAAACTTTATAAAACATCGATTAAGAAATGTTATTGTTTTAATTATTTTGTAGGTATTTTTCTTATAACTATAATATACGTATAGATATTTTCTCTTAATATACGCACATGTCAATTTATATTCCACAAAATATATAATGGGATTATATTTATATTTATAATATAGTATAATATATATGTATATTATATTAGAAAAAATTAATTTCTTATTTAATGTATGCTATCACTAAACATAATAATATGATATTAAGTTATATCAATATTTATTATAAATAATAAAAAAGGAAAAATATATAAAAGACTATAATAACTAATACAAATAACTTTTCAAATTCTTATTTATATGTTTTTTTTAATTATCAATAAAAGAACTATTATATAATATATATCGTATTAATATTAAAATAATTATCTTTAAATAAGCCCCATTTTTGTTAAGAGATATTTTTTTAAAGGAAAATATCATGATAAAAATACTGTAACACAATTTCAGCATTATAAATTATTATATAGATAATTAAATATAGTTTATATTTTATACTGTATTGGATTTATTCCTTCATTTTGTTAAAAAACAATTAAGGTATTATATTTTATATATTCAATTTTCGTGCTATATATATATGATAATATATTGTAATATCTGCATTAATAACTTAATAAGATAATAAATTTATCATTTGCATATATCGTAAATAATATATATTTTTTTTATGTGATCCTTATATATATATTACAACATTTATCAAAATAGAACAAAGCAAAATAATTGCACCATATAAATATTATAGCAGGGTAAATATACTCTCTGTCCTTATATATTTGTGTTATTGTGAAAAAGAAAACAACATTTATAATTAAAATTCATTTTCGTGTAGATTTAATACATATGAACAAAAATTAATAAATAAATAAACAAATTATATAATTTATTAATTTTATAATTATAAAAATATTCACAAAATAATATTTAAGACTAAGAAAAACATAAAAGAGTAAAAAAGTGAAAAAAATAATTTAAGAAAATTATATATATTTTATGTAAAAAATATATAGCTATTCTTTACAATACATCACATTTATACGTAAATAACTCCTTATAAATTTACCCTTTATTAACAAAATTCATTGTATATTTGTTTCATACACCTTTTTTAACAAAATAATCTTCATTAATGTAAATTTTGTTTCCAATGTAAAAATAAAAAGTGATATACACATTATGTTTATTAAAAATATCAGTTAGCAAAGCATAATAAAAAATATCCAATCAACATTTTTACAATAAAATTATTGTTACCTAATATAAGTTAAAAACTGTGAAAATTACTTAATAGGAAAAAAAAATTGTTTTTAGTTTAAAAAAGAATCTTCACAAAAAAGTAATAAATACCTATTTCCAATTTTGAAAATGACTCTTCCATGATATTTCAGAGATTTCTTTTCTTTCCTTTCGGGGGTAAACATGGAATTTACATATCATTAGTTTTTTCAAACAGTTGTTTCACTCTCCATAATATTCAAATGATAAAATATAATGACTTAATAAATTACATATTCCCATAATTATTTATATTATTCCAATTTATCATCTCACATTTAAAGATTCCAGTGAAACATGAATTTTAGTTGTAAAATTTCTTATGTACACATATATATATCAAAAATAAAATAATAAATCAGACAACTTCCAATCATATAATTAATTTACAGACCTTGTCTTACAGAGATTTTATGTAATATCCCTTAACTACATCCTTTCATTACTACATTTATTTCTCAAGTTCGTTATTCTATAACATTACCATCAGAAGGCCTTTATAAACAACAGAAAAATGGTAAATATTCATTAAAAATATTATATGTACATTATTATATTTTTTACAGAAATAAGTCGAATATTGTTGAACTTTATGTAACTCGGTATATTTTTAAATGGTCATCTTCCGAAACGTAAAAGTAACGGAATCCCACGTAACTATTGTAGAATTTTAAATTACTGGTTATATTATGAATTATGTAGTATATTTAAAGATGAGCGGGCTAAGAATTCTGAAATACTTAACAATTTTCAGTTAAAATGAAAAAAGATTATATAATTAACTGTGTTTTAAAATAAAAAAAATTATATATCAGCCTGATTTAAAATTTTCATTAGGTAATATATTATTACTAGAACAGGCATATCATGAATATTATGAAAATTACTACTAAATTAATACAATATGTAAATTGGAAGATCCACAATAAGATATATATACATATTGCATTAAAAAGAATTCATTAATGTATGCTGATTTCAATACACATTTATTGAAAAAAAAGTAAGAAGAATGCTAAAAAACTTAAAAAAAAAAGAATTATCAGCTTACATTTACCTTAAAGAAAATATTAGATAATCAAAACTTTTTAGTCACAAAATACCCTGAAAAACTTATAGAAGCAAAGGGAGTTATGCGTAAACTACGAAATATTATAAAACAACCAGAATGGTTACACTAAATAAGAAGATCTCAAACTTTGTTTTCGCTCGTAGAGAACCTTCGTGGATCTAATAATTCAACATCAGAATGTTTATCTGCTTATTTTGCTCCTATTGCATTTTCTATATTGGGAACACTTTTTAATTTTTCATTTGTGTAATGTAAACACGAAATTCACTTACAAATTGAAATATTCCTAGTTATATTCATTAAATTACCATGGTTAAAAAAAAATATACCTATAACACTTATTGTGTTTCCGCGTTATGTTTCCGTTATATTTTACATTATTTAACATGGGATTATTTCACATGTACTAATAAAAAAGATAAAGAAATTCAGACACAAAGGAAACCAAAAAAGAGATAAAAAATTATTAACAAGTATATAAAAAACAAAACGAAGAAGCTTATTTTATATAACTTAGATCAATTCAATGTTTTTTCTCCCTCACATATAGAACAATATTCAAACTCGTTAAATAATTCCAAGAAAATATGAAACAAATACGGCCTATTTTAACATGCAAATATCATAAACAAAATATAATAAAAAAAGTAAAAAAAATATACGTCAATTTAATTATTTTATTATGCATATTTTATTTTCCTTGTAATATTTAAATATTACTTATTATTATAATAGCGTTTGTAATTTAATGGATTCATGTGACTATCCTGAATTTTTTTTTTTTTTAAATATATATTTCTTCACCTAATTAAAATTAAAAAGTATATAAATTTATTTTAATTCGGTGAAAATAAAATATCCCTTCATTAGGCATCGCTAGCTATAACGTTGATCTTTTATACAATTTATGAACTCTTGAACAAAACCCATTTTTTTACACTATTAAATTTTTTAAATAATTTAATAACTTCACTTTGTTCTCATAAAGCTGTTTCAATAAAACATGCTTAATAATGATATTTGATTAAATAACAAAATGTGCGTTCGGTATACAAGGTAATTACTAGAAATTTTTTCATTTTTAGAGAAGCATGCAATATTTTATCATCTAGAATAATTTTATTTTCTCGTGACATACAATTAAAACCGGTATAATATCGTAGCATAGTTAGGCAGAAAAATAAACAGTTTCATATTATTATCATTCCCAATTCATAAGGATATTTATAAAAATAGTATATTATTGTATTTTTCTAATTTTCAGTATACCCGATAAATTGATATTCAATCGTTATACAAAACCGTTATGTAAATATGTAAGAATCATATTTGTATAGGAAATTCATATTTGTTTTAATAAGATAACATTTGGAAAATATTTTTATTGAATATTATATATAACAACAATTAAGAATACATATAATTAATATTCCCCTAAAATTAATTCATGATTAAATAGTTTTATGTAATTTCATAAATATGAATAAAGAAATATTCAATAACTTTATAATGAAAAAATATGTATTATATTCTAATCCGAGATAATAATATAGAATAATTAATAAAATTTAATAAAATAACAAAACAATACATAAAATTTTGAATCTACGAAAATGCATAAAAAATTAAAAATATATATGAATATTTTAACTATTTTTAAAACGTTTACTATTACAAAAAATTACTTTATGTTAATAAACGATATATAAATAAGTAACATGTAAAATTATTAAAAAAATATGAGAAAATAATCAGGAAAATATTATTAGTATTATAAAATAAAAATAAGTATCCCGTAGAAATACTAAAGCGATTATTGTTGATTTTGTAGAATACATACTAACAATATAAGAAGAAAAGTATATTAACAGGAAAGGAATTAAAAAAAATTTATTATAATTTGTTTTTTTCTTATTTCAAATTCCTAATAAAACATCTTCATATCTTTACTTAAATGTATTAATAACAATAATTTTTTTGAACATTACAAGAAAAATTATTTTTTAAATGTATTAAATTTTTTATTAAACGTATTAATATGATTAAAAATAGATTATGCAGTAATATTCTACGCACAATATATTCTATAATAGAGTTATTCCTACAAAGAATACATAAAATATTATTTATTTCTTTTTTAATTTTGTGAAATAAAATATTTTTATGTTTTTAATTTCTTTCAAAATAGAAAAAAAATATATTTATTTGTAACTGCACTTTTGTAAGTTTAGAAGACCATAATATTACTACATACATGTGTGAAAAAAATGAAATATACGTACAAATGTATTTTTATAATATGATATATATTATTTCTCTTTAATTTTAAGATAAAAAAATATTTTTATTATATTATGCATATATAATATGTATAATGTCTCAAAATCTTATTGTTTATTTATACTCTTTAATATTTACTTTTCTTATATATTATTTTATAGCGTAAGTTTCATTACGCACTTTTTTTTTTATTTCTTTACTCAATTTAATTATTTTAAAAATATTAATTTTATTTGGTATAGGAGTGGTACACCAGCATAATGAAAAATTAATGATTACAGAATTTTTAAATTAAAACGAAAGGAACACTTTATAATAATTAAATATACACTAATTATAAAAAAGAAGAGGTATTAGAATAAATTTTTAATAATGAACATTTTTTCTATTAATCATTAGTCACTTGTTTTTGATCTATATTGTGTTCATCCAGATAATATATTTCATATATTTTAATTTTATTCTTTTTATAATGTAAGTATATATATGAATATATGTTTCATAACAAACCTTAATTGAAACGATGTAGAATAACTGTTATATTATGTTTTTTATTCAGGTCTCATAAATATCAACTCAGTATAAACTTTTATAATTTTTATAGGAATACGCATTTTTTCTAGAAAACATTTCAAAGTAAAAAAGGATATGTAAAGAATATAACATAAAATACATTTAACAGTTGTTATAATTTCAAATAATACTTTTTTATTGTTTACTTCAAATAAAATTAACATATATATTAAAGAGAATATTACCAAATAACACATAAATGAACAATATTATTCATTATTATGGGTATATACTATCAAACATAATCTAATTTTATTAAATAATACTAAATATTTATTTCACGTAGCATCAATACTATTATTATAATTTAACCTACAGTAATATTCAAAGAAGAGTTCTAATTAAAAATATTTATATAAATTTTAAAATTAATAAAAATGAATTAATAATATAATAATATATACGGTCATAATGATTTTTATATATAAATATTCATAAATTAAATAATGTAACACTAACAAAATGGCAACCCGAGAAATAGATGTGTGTGTATGTTTTTAATTTTCCATTAACATAAATCTATGTAGCTTTTTAAATGACTCTAAAAATTTTATTGAAATGTATTAATGTGTTCATCAGAAAACATATTATAATATATTTATATATTTTAATTTTTGTATATTTATAATATGACTTTTTTCAAAATTTAGAGAAATATTTTCTAAATGAAAATCCTATGACAGCAGTAATTTCACGCATAATGACAGATTCTGTTATATGTAAGGAAATAACACTTTTAAATCTAATTTCCAAGTAAAAGAACATTGCAAAAATTTTGTAAAATTTTCTGAATAATTAAAATATCTATATAAAGATGTTGCAACTAAATATAATTAATATCTAGAATACTTGAACTTTTGACTAGCTTATAAACTAAGAGTTAACGGTATACCTCAAAACATTAAAAAACTATTCTTTGAGTTTATGCAAAGTAACTATAATGTATTTGCACGAGAGAGTGGATTACAGGGTAAAATATATCAAATTGAAGTAAATAATTTTGATAGTATGTATACATTATATGAATTATATAGGATATACACTAAATTAAAAACTTACGATAAAGCAAAATGCCAAGAATTCCATGAAAAATACAAGAAGTATTATAATTCAGCTGTCAAAAAATGTTACTATAACGATACGAAATTATGTTATCCACTAGACAAATTCATGCGTTTCTATAAAAAAAATATACCTCAAAGTTACACATTTGTTTAGGGAAAGTATTACCAATACTACAAAATTTTGTAACGTGTCAACCAACAGATGAAAAGAAATATATAGGAAAAATAGCTTACCCTTTATATATTTTATTAAACGGTCAAACCAAAGGTGAGCTTTTTATTATATCACGTGCAAATGTATATTATAAAAGTTTTTAAATTATACATTTTTGATATTTATATGAATGTACTATTATTGATGAATAAAAACTATAACGCCTAAATGAATGCTACCTCAGCATAATATATATATTTTTTTCCATATTATTTTATTTTTAGTATGCCAATTTAATAAAACTGCTTGCGATAAATTACAACATGCCTTTTTACTCAAATGACGAAGAGAAATGGAAAAATATGATGGAAATATTATATGAATTTATTAAATTTTGCAAAGAAAATAGTAAAATCACTTATTCAAATTCATTCATAAAGAAAAATTTTAAGGATGTTTATACAGAAGAAAAGGGTATAACTCCTTTTCTAAATTCATTTATAGAGAAATTTTTTCAGGATTTCTATGAAAAAGAAAAAGGTGAATATGAAATGATGCATGAATATTGATCTACTAATAGCTCTCAAAAACCATTCTGCGCAAGGCATAAAATGTGCAAAGAACAATTAGGACAGGATAAACATAAAATAAAAAAATAATATAAGAGCATATCTTGAATATAAAGAAACAACAGCTCAACAACTGAATTTATATTTGGATCAATCATTGGCTCCATAAAATTTAAGAGATGAAGCTCCATTGCACGTAAAAAAAGGGGTTATTGCTTTATCAAACAGTACACCGATAAATGTTGATGTAGGAGTGGGTACACATTTTACTTTATCCTTTATATATAAGGTTAATAAAAAATCAATTTAAAATATACATGCATTATAAGACAATTGTTATAAATGTGTACCAATAAAACTATACTCATAAGGTTATAACTTAAAATATATAAAATATTTATTTATTGTTATGTTACTCCTATTAGTTCATGGGTACAAAGAAAAATTCTATGGAAAGGAGATATTACGTACAATTATGATGAAGAAAATGGTAAGGATTTTTTAAATCACAATTAAGATTTTGATAATTATAT
Organism: Plasmodium ovale wallikeri; assembly: GCA_900088485.1. NCBI lineage: Eukaryota > Apicomplexa > Aconoidasida > Haemosporida > Plasmodiidae > Plasmodium > Plasmodium ovale. The sequence goes on along the minus strand of FLRD01001794.1, from coordinate 64,861 downwards.
GCCTTATAACGTGAGATTTAATGTAATCTATAGTGCTGCATGAAAGCGTATTTGCAAATATAAAGCATGATGTCAACTAAAATAGAAAAATAATATTAGCTGAGATACAAATAAAATTATTGCTGTATGTTCATTTATTAAGGAAATGAAAAAATGTACCTAAAATATATTTTTTATCTTCTTTACATAACCATTTCCTTTTTTCTATAAATATAAAATGCAAATATTATATATTATAGCTATTTTAATGATATAAATTCCTTCTTTAGTTAATAAGGTTTATCTTTTTCAAATATACTGTATATTTTTCAATGCTTATATTTAGATAAAAACTAATACTATATCTTATGTGTATGTAACTATATCTTCTTTGTATATATAATTATTCTTTCTGTTATATTTCAGTATAGCTTAGAAATATATATGCTCTAAATATTATTTTTCATTTTTTAATATTCGTCACATATTACAATGTATTTATATATACTTAAAACTTAATATATAAGAGATTTTTAATAAGAACAATTAAAAGAACAATATATCAATATATACATATAAGGTTTTTGTTGTGTGTATGTAGTATAATGTTTTCCATTATATCCATGTTATATTTAAATTCCAAAATAAAATTATTAATGAAAATATAAGTTTATATTCTAATTTTTCTAGTGAAAAAATAATTCATTTTAATTTATTATTAAACTTATATAACATTATAACATAAAAACGTTTTATAGAAATTACAAGTTATGTAATATGATTTTAAATATCAAATGTAAAAAAAAAAACACACGTTTCAAATTTATCATATATTTTAAATGAAACAGGTTATTTAAAAAATTATAAATATTCGTTTTTTGACATAATTATTATCATCATGTTTTATTTAGTAGAAAACTCAAATTTTTTGCTCCTTAAAATGATGTATTTTTTTACCTATGTATAATATATTTAACTAAATCTTTTTCTCTTTTTTTCTTATAATTTAAATTTAAACTATAATAAGTTCACTATTTTAATTATAATGGTTATTTTATATTTTAATATTAGTAAAAAAAAATTATATAGCTATAACTTTACATAATTCCTTACTATATAATAGATTTAAGTACAAAGTATCAAATGGGATATTTTAGAAAGAAAATATAATCATTCCATTAATGTTAATGTATATGCTAATTCCACAATTATAATTTTACTAAATTGTACACATTTCTAGTTTGTTATGTTAGTATAAAAAATACGAATATTAGTAAAATTAAAATGAGAAAATGTATATACCAATATAACACAATCGACATATTATAATTTCATTTTGTTTATATATTTATGTATTCATGAAACAAATTTCAGTAATACAAGAATTTATCTATATAAATAATACTAAAGTTATAGCCATTGAAGGAATTATTTCTTAACAAAAACCGCAGTAGCTTATTGATCATTCTTACATATCTATTGTTCTATACATACATCTAATAGAAAGGATTAATATTTCTGAAAAATAAGGATTATAGAAGTTGTATAAAACTTTTAAGTATATTATTTATGTGTTATTTATATATAAATAGTATTAAAAACTTTTAGCATATTATACAATTTATCTCTTTAAATGATTCTATATTACTATGAATAAAATAAAAACTACTTTTTAACATTTTAATTTTTCGAATATATATATTTTTAAAATCATTTCTTTATATATTTATCTCTTATTGGATATTTATAATTATCCATAAAAAATGCACTTTATGCATTTTTAATTTATACTCTAGTTCATCCTACCTAGTTCCATTTTAAAAAATGTCAATATAAAATATAGTTTTATACAACTAAAATGGGTATGTATCAAACGAATTATTAGCAAATAGATACGAAAAAATATATGTATATGGATCATAGAAATAGATAAATCCCATCCTATAACATGGCACAATATAATTTATATGAACACAGGGAAAATTTTAAACTCAGTAACAAGATTTATACAAATGCTATAAAAGTCGCGAGATCTTCGTAATTATATTAATAAATGAATAAGAAAAAGAATAAAAAATTTATAATAAATTTAATTATTAAAATTAAAACACAAAAAAATTACACACAGTTTAACAAATAGATAAAGCAACATTTGTCAAAATTGTTAAATATATTTACAAGTGTTCCCATATGTAACATTAGTGCAAAACGTTTTTTCCCCAAATATATTAATACATTATATTTTCTCATTATATACTATATAATCAATATTCATCATACATCTTTATGTATATATTTCTTTATTTTCTTATATTCTTATATAAGACAATTCTTTATGCATTTATTACTATTCATATTTAATTACCATATTAATTATAAAACATTTTGTATCTTATAATTTTGTTTATGTTTGGCAAACACTAGTTCATTCTATTTTACCTGCTTATTGATAAACATTTATTTATGTTTTTTCCTCTTCCTTAATCTGTATAATTTGCTACATTTAAGCTACAAGTGCAACCTTCAATATGTATTATATACAATTTTACATAAGATATTTGTATATAATTAATATGGATTATACAAATTTTCCATAATGTTATGTCTATATTAATTGAAAATTAGGGAACTTTTTTTTTTTTTTTAATGTTATATTATTATACTCATTTTCTGCAATGTCAGTATAAGTTTATTTGTATCATTTTTACATTATAATTTTCTTTAAAATATGAATACGTTGGTAAATATATTTTAATATATTTTAATAGTGTGGTTCAAAATAATTTTGTATAAATTTTAAATCTTACTTAAGTTTTGTCATGCTTGTTGATAAGCTATCTGTATTCTCCTGTTATTTTGATTTAAATCTTCATATTCTGAATCATCGTATTAGAAATATTGCATATATTCTTCATTAAAATCACCCTCAAAACTTCTTCCCCGATTTCTCTTTCCAAATATCGATCCAAAGGACGTAAACTAATTTTAAAAAGAAACACATAAGGTATGGGGGTTTTTGTGCATGAAAAGTTTTTATGCTTACAATAAAAATGTTCAATAAAACTTATATCATCTTCTGAATGTTATTTTATTTTTTTTTTTTAATTCATTTTTAATATTTTTCTATATATTTTTATTATTCTTTTATTATTTAAAACATTTTTTTTGTTGTTATTTTCCTAAAATTGTTTAATTTACAAAACATCAATGCTCAACGACCATTATTATTTTGATAAAACCTGTAATAATTCTAAATTTTTTTAGTGCGCTTTGGCTAACAAAGAAATTTCATTGTATATTATTTATATTGATTCATTTAAATAAAGCAATTCCAAAGTTTATGATTTCCTAACATATAATATTCATTAACCCATGTTTAAAATGTTAAAAAAAAACTTTAAAATCTTCATAGGATAATTAATATGCATAAAGGATATTCTAGGAATATTGCTTATAATGATGCTTCTCTTTTTTCAGGTATTATATTAAACACAAAATTCTATTTAACACAAAAAAGAAATTAATTTTTTTTTAATTATCATATTTTATATTCCTTTTCTCTATGTAAAATATAACAAAACATAACTTCTTTAAACATAAAAAAACTATTCAATTTAAGAAAAAAACAATTTCTATTTTATATAATATTATATATAAAATCAAAGTTCATACATAAAAAGAAATATATGTGGCATCTTTTTTTTTACTCAAATTCACATTTATGAAATAACAAGGAGGAAAAAATTAACTTTTTAAAAATTAATACAAAACATTAATTACTAAGTATGAACGCTAAATTTTTTACAATTCCTTCGATAATTATGCATGTCATCTTCTAAATGATAGATGCATAGCAGTAAAATATGGCAAAACTAGGAAAAATATTTATTTCCATACATATGTTATACAGCAGCAATAACAAAGATAATAATATATTCCTATATAAAAGGGTATATGTAAAAGTGCATATAATAAATAATTAGCTTATACGATAAAAATTATATATTAAAGATTATGCAAAATATAAAAAAACACAAATTAAGCATGAATAAAAACATTATAATTATTAAATAAAAAAAAAGTAAAAATTTGTTATATAAATAATAAACAATAATAATAAAACCAACATATTAAGCAATATTTAAAACAATGAGAAAATTAGTTACTTTTTTTTATTACTCCCTTTTTATGTAAAGCATATATTTTTAATATATGCTAATGTTTTATTGTTCATTAAACTCATATATATATTATTATCTTATATATTTATTTATTTAAAAATACTATATATATTACAAAAGATGTTTTCTTTATCTTGTTATTTGTATATTATAACTAATATATGAAAACGTTAAAATGGATACCTACTGAAAAAAAAATATAAAAACAGGATAATGAATATTTTCATTTAGATGTAATAAATTTTTAAGTAAATTTATGCCTCCTTATTCTTAATTACAAATGTTCTTAGTTAAACTTCTTGTATTATATTTTCATGCGATTTATTCTGTTTCTAAAATATAATGTCGTGTCATAAAGAAGATTAATTGCACGAATTATTATAACAGTTTTCAAGTTATCTCTATAATTGACACAAAAAAAATGTAATAATCATAATAAATATTAATATATTTACTGTAAAAAATAATTTTTCTCAATTATTTAATTGGACATTATTAAAAAAAAAACTCGAAAATGATTTAAAAGTGTATTATATGATATTTTAAAGCATTTATTTATAATATCTTAATTCTTAATATAATATTTTAAAAAATGTAATATAAAATATAAGTAAATTCAAACATGGTCTCATGTTTAATGCTTACTTTTTTATAGCATCTTTTTATATTAAAATATAAATGTATTTAAAAATAGTTATATTATTAATTTTCGTGATTAATAAAAAATAGTATAATAATTCAATAAAAAGTTGACTTCTTATACCTTCTGTCTATTACTGTACATTCCGTAATTTATTTTTTAAATGAAAATAATTAAATTATTAAGTTAACACTTATATATTTAGGAATATACATATATCATCTAATTCACTCATTCATATTACAATTAATTTATTTTATAATGTCCAAAACATGTTCAGGACCAAGTGATCTAAATGGATTAGAACGATGTTCATATGTAATTTTAATTTTTTTATTAATCTTTCCCACTTACCAAGCTAATATGAACATTACAACATTCTTCTAAGTTATCATTTAAAATATTATTCATTTATTAATGCTATATATACTATATTTTTATCATTATTTGTCAGTCATCTTGCTCTAATGGATGTTATTGTGAAGAATTAAATGAAATTAGTAAATTTTCTAGTAATATTGACGACATAAATTCTTACGTAGGTCACATTCAAGGTATTGATGACCCTTTTTTAAGACATATTTCCCTTTATGTTGTTCAAAATTATTTAAAAATCCATGGTAAATATAGTTATGGAAACTCTTCGGTATACCGCTCAGAAGTCTGTCAGCAATATAATAGATGGCTAGGAAAATGGAGACATTTATTTACATACGGGGGAAATTGTAAAAGAAATGAGAATTTATGGGATATTCATATTAAACCTTTATATAATTTATTAGAAAGCAGTAGTAGTAACAATTATAATGTCAGGTGCACCATAAAACCCCACGTTTTTCAGAATAATCTACTTGATAAAATAGCTCCTCCAGATAAATGTAACGTAACTGTTGTGGAAGATACCCAATTAACTTCATATATATTGCCTTCATCTTGTCCTAATTCAGATACTCATTATGAAAAACCTAAATCACTATGTGATTGTTCTACCTGTGATAATGCTGTTACTGAAAAATATGTTGACACAGAAAGTCCTTGTTCTAAACCATATGATATAGCTATATCAACTGGTTTCACACTCACAGGAACAACCATCATTCTTTTTCTTTTATACAAAGTAATGCAAAAATTGTAGTTAATTAATGTAAATATATGGTATATGGCGTTTTTTGGTTAATTTTCATTAATTTTTATTATACACAATTAATAAAAATAATTTATGCATTTTCCCATACATGACAGTTTACACCCCTCGTATCTTGGCTACATAATCAAAGATCGAAGAATAAAAAAGGAAGACAACACTATTTTGATGAATCAGCAGACGATTTATTAGAAATATATCCTGATATTAAGAATTCACATACCGAAAAGAGAAGAAATGATATTTTTTATCATTCTATGCGAAATTGAATATATTATAATTATTTCCATTCCTCTTTTTGCAAAAAAAAAAAAAAAACTAAATTATTAATTTATAAATAAGTGTATTATAAAGTGCAAATTCTATAGTATCTATCTACTAATAAATAAGTTGTATGCATTATAGGATTTCATTAACTATTTTAATTTATATTAATATAAAATAATCGAAATTCCACATTCTGTTTGAACAAAAATTTTGTATCTGTGAAATAATATAACTAAAGCTACACTTTTTCACTTTTTAAATATGCATAGATATTTTATTTCGTTAAATTGTTTTAAACATATATATATGTATATACATTAAAACTCCATTTTAATATACGCATAATTCTATTTTCTAGTTATACTTATTAACTCTATTGCGTATGTAATTATTATATATTAATAAAGAATAAAATATATTAATAATCCAAGCATAAAAATTTTCTATATAGTTAAAATTTGAGATAGAAATAAGCATATGTCAAATATAAAAGTTATACTTTTTGTTTTTTTTTTTTCATGTTTTAAGCAGAAAATAAAATTTCTTAAAACTTATATAACATACTGCTTTATTCGTTTTTTCTTTAATAGATTAAAATTTTATAAGAATATTTTGTAATTATAAATTATTTTTACATAAAGTAATATAATTGAAAGTTATGTAATTTTATTTAGAACAATATATTATATAAATTTTAGAATTCTCTCATATTATTCTTTTTTAATATCATACTTCGAGAAATACATTTTTTTGCTATCGATTTAGTCTCCATGATACAATTTCTAATTTAATGACAATAATATTAAACATATAAATTAATTAATTAGCAACATTCAAGCAATCCTTATAAAATAATTCTAACTTGAAGCATATTTTAAATATACATATAATATTATAATATATACTTTTTCAAATTAATTTTTTTTTTTTTTATTAAGTACATTATAGTGCATATACAGCAAGCTTTATATAATCATATATTCATATATTTTTATCTTTCACAAATATATTATTTTATATAATCGTTAAAGATTGTTATAACAAAATCAAATTTTTAAAAAATATTTCCAGCTTATAATGAAGTTATACATTATAAAATAATGTTACCATTGGTCATGTAATACAGTTTTTATCTATATATTTCGTTAGATAAATGTGTAAATCAAATATGTAATTTTAATATATCCTTTTTAAAAAACACAATATGTGTAATTAAATGTGTTCATATTTTATTGATAAACCCCCAAAATTAATGAAGAAATGTTATAACTGTATGTTATTTCAAAAAAAAATAAAATATTAGAAAAAATTCACATATATTTTTTTAAAATCAATTGCAACAAATTTATATTTCACAAAATGTTTAGTGTGCCTGGATAACATGAACTATTTCATACAATAAAATGCATTATCAAGAAATGAAAAATGACATGAAATTTTGCAAAAATATAATTGATATCCTATAATAATATTAGTAAAAAAATGATTTCCTCCGTGTTAAATGCATTAATATAAGGCATTAAATATTGGAAACAAAAGAATATGCACCTGAAAGTAAAATTAAAAGAAGCGCATGTTTTCATAAAGAAAATTAGTAAACAATTTTGTTAAAATCTAATAGATGTTGTGACACGAATCCTTTATTTAATATAATATAGAGAACAAATTATTTTAATTAATAATTGTTAAAATCAGTAATTCCGTAAATAAAAATATAATAAAAATCAATTCAAACACTTTTCAAATTCATAAAAAAGGGATACATATTTATAAGAGATAAAATAGGAAATATTTAAGTTGATGAAAAAACATTAATTTGCAATAGCATCTTACGTGTTATTATTATGAACGAGAATTAGTAGACTTAAAAATTAGGAATAAATGTTAATTAAATTGTTATAAAAAAAGAGATTAATTATAATATTAACAAACATGTATTAATAATAAAAGCTACATATTAAAGCTAATAATGCGTTAATTAATATATATATTCTATTTAACCTTCCGTAATTTTATAATTAAACGCTTTTTAATGAATATTTTCATATCTAAGCAGTAATAAAATACGTTGCGTTTATTTCCTATTTATAATGCTTTTCATTAAAGCAGATCGAATTTCTAGAACATAATAAAAAATATTAAATATGGGTATACTGGTATATGAACAATTTTATATAATTAAAAAATATAGAAAAAAAATCATTATTTTGTGTATTCTGCTTGCAAAAATAAATAGTTTTATTTTATTTTAACTTCATTTATTATTAATTTTTTTTACTATAAATATACTCAGTATTAATGCAAATTTTTTTTTCATAATTTAGAAATATTTCAATATTATATAAATATATAGCATTCTTATAATAAATTTAAAACACCACTGAAACCAATTCTTCAAATAGATGTTATTAGGCTTTTTCCGTTTCTCCAATTTCTACTAATTCAATTATATAATATAACTTTTAATTTATTATATTAAATAGTATTTTATTTTTTATTTATGAAAAACATATTTTGTTACTTATGTAAATTTCATTATAAAAACTTATTCCTTAGTGTTAATATTACATTGTTTTTTGTGAATAGTTCTTTATTATTATTTAAGTTAAAAACATATAATTCTAAAAAAAATAAGAAAATACTAATTAAACAGGTACTTCCAATAGTTTTCTAAATTAAAGCATATCTTATTTTAAATATATTTCAAATTTTCTTATAATATTACAAGTCCTCTTATATTATACAAATCAATTATACAACAGATTTATTCAATAGTTCAATTTTAAAATACGTAATAACATGAAAATTGCAAAAAGAATTTGTATTAATCTACTTACACTACTTTAAAGTAACTGTTATTAATACAAGTAGGAGTAAAAATGAATAACCTTGAAACATCACAAAATAGCACACTAACGATTCTTTTACTTCACCCAAAAAATAATATTATTATCTACTAATATTCAGAAGATAAAAACATAATACATATATACGAAAGAGAAAAAAAAAGAAATAGTACTATGTTTCTAATTTCTTTGAAAATAGTTCTTAATTTAAAATAATAATAAAGCTGCAGATTCATATATGCTTTATTAAGTAGTATATAATTATCCTACTTGAAAAATATTTTACTATTATTTTATAAGAAATTTATATTTTTTCTTCCTATTTTGCATAGTTATTAATTTAATAAACTTCATTTCTTATAGATTAAAATAATAAAAAATTAATTATATTTATTTTTTGTAAAAAAAAAAAAAAAAAATAATAATAAGTATTTATGTTCAAATAAAACAAACTTTGTCGTTAATAAATGAATATTTTATTATTTTTTCTTCTATTTATTAACGCTAAATTCCATATATTTTATATAAGGATCTGCTGAACCCCATATAAAGCCTTATACATAATAAGACAGAATGTCAGATTACACTGCTTGAATTTTTTCTAAGCAGCACAAAAAACAAAAAAGCATTAATATTCTTACGAATACTTATATTGCATATATTTTTGTTGATTTCTATCAACATATGTAGGTATATATAATTTACATAATAAAAATTACCTCTTCAGCAGAATATTTTTAACGAGTGTAATATGATTAGGAACACTAGAAATTTTCATATTTTACAAAAAAAAATTTGTTTTCAAAAAAACAGATACTCATTAAAATTCACTTTTTTTAAAATAATCTTCTGCTTCATATTTAAAGAATTTTGAAATAAAATAATTATTAGCTGATATAAATGAGAAATCTAGTATTAAAAAAAACACTACACCGAGTAATCCAAAAGGCATTGTTGGAGCATATATAATAGTTAATACTCCTAGTACAAGAATTAAAACAGGTGCACATAAAAATAAACTGTACTTTTTAAGCAACGTTTTTATTACAAATTTTCTCTCAAAATTATTAGCTTCCATAACTTTATCTAAAGAAGTAAAGTGCTTGAATAATTTTTTTTCACAAAAAGAATCTAACCTTTTAAACATAGCAGATATCTTTTTCGTGAAAATCTTAAAGCTCTTTACTATACTTGCTAATCTTTTTATTGATTTGCTTTTTTTTCCATAAGAAAAACATTTATTCTTCTCTAATAATATATAATTCTCAACCATATTCAGTATACCTTTTTTTGAATTTTCTTTGTCATATATAGAATACCCATTTCTTTCACAAAATGTATTCCTCTTTATATATTGTACAAAACTTTTTGTTTCTGTTTCTTCTCTTTTATTTATATAAGAATTTTTTTCTCTATGTTTAAATTCCTCACACGCTTTATACTTTGATTCCTTGTTCGATTTATTTACTAATTCTTCATCTGATTTATTCCCTAATCCTTTATGTGATTTATTTTCTAGGTCTATATGCGATTTATTTCCTATTTCTTCATGCGATTTATTTTCTAATTCTTTATAGGATTTATTTTCTATTTCTTTATACGATTTGTTTTTCAATTCTTTATACGATTTGTTTTTCAATTCTTTATACGATTTGTTTTTCAATTCTTTATACGATTTGTTTTTCAATTCTTTATACGATTTATTTTTCAATTCTTCATCGGCGTTACTTTCTGATTCGTACTCCTCTTCCTGTGCCGATTTGTAATCCTTTTCATGTACTGATTCGTAATCTTCCTCATGTACTGATTCGTAATCCTCTTCATGAGCTGATTCGGAATACTCTTCATGAGCTGATTCGGAATCCTCTTCATATACTGATTCGGAATCTTCTTCATATACTGATTCGGAATCTTCTTCATATACTGATTCGGAATCTTCTTCATATACTGATTCAGAATCTTCCTCATGTACCGATTCGGAATCTTCCTCATGTGCTAACTCAAAAGCTTCCTCGTGTATTGATTCGGAATCTTCTTCATGTACTGATTCGGAATCTTCTTCATGTACTGATTCGGAATCTTCTGCATGTACTGATTCGGAATCTTCTTCATGTACTGATTCGGAATCTTCTTCATGTACTGATTCGGAATCTTCTTCATGTACTGATTCGGAATCTTCTGCATGTACTGATTCGGAATCTTCTGCATGTACTGATTCGGAATCTTCTGCATGTACTGATTCGGAATCTTCTGCATGTACTGATTCGGAATCTTCTGCATGTACTGATTCGGAATCTTCGACATGTACAGATTCGTAATCCTCTTCACACGCCAATTCACCATCCTTTTTGCGTACTAATTCTTTATCGGTGTTACTTTTTCGTTTGTCACCTTCTTTATGTACTAATTCTTTACACTCGTTACTTTCTGATTCGGCATCCTCTTTATGTACTAATTCTTTACACTCGTTACTTTCTGATTCGTCATCCTCTTTATGTACTAATTCTTTACACTCGTTACTTTCTGATTCGACATCCTCCTCATGTACTAATTCTTTACCCCTGTTACTTTCTGATTCGACATCCTCTTCATGTACTAATTCTTTACCCGCGTTACTTTCTTGTTCGTCATCCTCCTTATGTATTAATTCTTTACCCTCGTTACTTTCTTTCTCGTCATCCTGTTTATGTATTAATTCTTCCTCGTCATCATATACTAATTTTCCGTCCTCTTTATTTCCTAATTTTTTATACTCTTCATTATTTACTTTGCTATTATTCACATCCCGAATGAACTTAACCTCATAAATTAAAGAATCTTCCCCCAAGTCATATTGTGCCAATGATCGTTTATTAATTTTATCTAATGCACTTTCTATATTGTAATCCACACACGATGATTTACAAAAGGTACACTAAAAAATTATATAAATGTTTAATATTTACACATATGTTTATTTCCATATAAATGTGATATTTTTAAAAATAAAATATCAAACAACAAAAAAAAAAATGAAAAAAAAAGTTTCATATTTTATTATACCGCTTTAAAGTAATAACAGAATAACCAAATAAAAGGGATGAATACAAAAATTCTAATGAAGGTTCGAGGCTTAAATCTTTCTTTCATAATATACTTTCCTTTATGTTATTACATCTTCAGTACATATAAACTGTATTTTTCTGCAGTTAATAATAAAAGGTGCTGCTTCGGTAATTATGGATTTTTTCCTTTTCATTTTTTATTTGAACTCAAAAATGCATTAAGTTATTTATATATATATATATATATTTATTTATTTATTTATTATTCTTCCTTAGTTGTAAACAAAGATAAGTAACTTTTAAAATAATTTCGTAAATTTTATAACCAGAAATTAATTGCAACATAAAAAACTTAATTATAATTATACTATTAAAAAGTATTAACAGTTGTTCAAAATATATAAACTATTATATTATGATAAAGCAATTAAAAACTATAGCTGCAAGATGTTTTCGAAAAACCCCAAAAAATTATGTTAAAGTTTTTGGGAATTATGGATTTCTCTATAATGTATAAATATATAATATGAAAATTCTATATATCTCACATATTCCTGTGTATTGTTTTAGGAATAATGTGAATTTTAATCATTTCCCGTTACAACAATAATCATAATTTTATACTTATAATAATGTTTGCACCATAATCAGTCGTAGTCGAATAACGTTAATTGTAATAATAATAAATAGCACTTAAAATTCCAAACTAGTTTCTTCCATTATATAGTAAACTTTTATATATTAACAAATTCAATAGGGCTCTTATCTTACGCGCTATAATATTAATTTTTAAAACTACTTATTTTATTTAAATATAATAGATAAATGCTTTTATATTGACAGTGCCACTATAAAAGTAAACATTTTTTTTTTTTAATACTGCGTGAGCAAATATTCCAATTGTTTTTTAAGAATGAACGCATATTAATGCAACTAACCATAAAGGCAAAAAAATAAAAAGCTTAAGTTTTGTGCTCTTGTTTAAAATATAAATAATATATATATATATTTATATATCTTTAGAAATATAACAAAATAAAAAAAAAAAAAAAAAAGTACTGAAGAATTATTCCATGCAGATGTAATATTTCTATAATATAATAGATAAGAAACTTTTCTAAAATAATAAGAATCTGCAGAGTACATGGATGAAAAATATTGAAAGGCAAAAACAGAATTTACAAAAACCTTTATTTTGTCATTTAGTGCAAGAAAAAGCTAGAACCCAATGTAATTTTTTTCATTAATTGTAAACACATTAAAAAAAACGTATTAATGACAAAATTTTCAGAATTAACGTAAAAAAATAAATTATTATATCTACAAGATTTACCTAAAAGCAAAAATATTTTAAATTTTATATTCCACCATTTATTTTTTTTAATATTTTTTTGTACGGTAACTCTTATTTTTAAAATAATACGTTCGTTAAATATTCTCTTGACGTTATAAACACATGTTTTTTTCCATCAATTTTTCTTTTCAAAAAAAAAGAGTTAAATTAAAGAATATAAAATTTAAAATACATATGTAACTGAGTAAAAATTGAAATAATTATAGCTTTGTTTTACTTGTTCTTTCATATGATACATATAATTATAGGAGATTTTAGAAAGGCTTTAATTTTGTGCCTTTTAAGTGTTCCATTTATTTTACAGTCGTATTTTACTTCTAATACAATAAATGACCTTATACAAAAAATTTAATACCTCATTTTAATTTTTAAGAATGTCACCTGTAAAAATTACACTATGGCACGTAAAACAAAAATATACAAGTGCTCTATCTTTGTGGAAACAATATTTGTCTCTTATATGTTTACACCTTTGAACATTTTTAGTACTATTAATTCTCGTTAAACTATTTTTTAAATCGCATTTTGTTCATAAATATATCAATTTTTTTTTTTAATAATCTAATAAATCTTTTATAAGTAATTTCCATTTTATGCTGAATTATTTTATTTATCCTGTATTAAATACATATGACGTTATTCATCCATATTTTCATGTGTGTTGTATGAATATTAATCTTTTAAAGGCTTTCTATTATTATTTCGGTAAATTAATACTTTCCCTTTTCGTCTGTTCTTAATTATTTTATACTCCAATATTACTATTTTAACTGACGATACTGTCAATATCACTGTGACATGTGATGTGTAATTTTGGTTTGTCCAGTGTCTTTTTTAAAATAAAATACAAGAGTATTGTAGGTATAGAATATAATATTTTTTATCATATTATCTAATTAATTAGTAATTTAGTAATGCATTTGTTGTAAAAAAAGCATTTTTTTTCTAGTGTACTGCTGCCTATTTGTCTACTGATATGCTCACACGAAATTAACTACTTTAATTAAATAGAATAATTAATGCAATTCTGAATTCCATTGCTACCTTTTTTATAACGAAGTAATATTCGTTCAGTTGTGATTCAATATGGATGCATTTATTTTCCTAATTGATCACTATATATAGAACATACACATTTTAATATTTTTATATATGATAATCTTATATAAGGTTAAAAAAAAAAAATTGGAACATTTTAATTCTGTTGCTGTATTTTACTGTTTTTAACCTTATATTTACACTATAAAGGTTTCTATTATTCATGTAATTTTTAAAAACGATATGTATACTATATAACACAACTTACAACTGATTTATGTGTTGAAATATTGTTTTATTAATTCGACTATTAATTATATTAAAATAATGATCTACAATTATATATATATGTAATTTTTACATTGCTCATATATAACATTCCCCTTTAATTTGTGTGTAATTTGCACCAATAACATATGTTATATTCGACTTATTAGCACATACCTTGTGTAAATAATTTCAAAATGTAAGTCTCATAAATCTATTTTCTCGGATACTTCCATAACGCAGTTTATCTTTTGCTTCATTTTTCTTTCCATCATTTTTATTAATCATATTTAATATGTATTTATAAATGCAGCCCTTTTAAATATTTTTTCTTAAAGTTCAAGTTCTTCATATCCTAAAAAAATGTGTGCATTATTCTCCTCCATATTACAGATATTTTTATAAACAAGGGAACGGCATCGCCATTTTCCCTTCTTAAAAATTTATTAATCAAATTATAACGATTTAGTTAATAACTTATTTTTTCCCTTTCTATTTGGTTACTAGTCAGTCTTTCTTTGCGCCTCTTCTTTTACTATTCTTTCATTCAAGCTAGTAATCCTCTATAATTTAAATTTTATACCTTCTTGATATTTATATTATATTTTATTCCTTTTTTTATTAAATAGAGTTATAAATAAACCTCTTTTTTATTTTCCATTGTATCTTTTTACTGTTCCATTTTATAATGCATGTGACTTCTGCGTGCTGAGTTTCATGTAACATGATACGCTAAACGAACTCTCCCGCCGTTTCGGCCTGCGTTGTCATACTGTGATTCTCTGTCCATTAATTCTTGCATCTGTTCTTCATAATCATTATAGTGAAAATTTTTCTCCTTCTGTTTATTTTTGTGTATCCATGAACTAAGAGGGGTGAACTAATACAAAAATTAATAATAGAAAAAATAAATAATATATTTTTTTTATAGCTAAAAATTATAAACAAAATAAATTATCATTAGCAACAGACATTTTTGTAATTTGCAATTAAGTTCGTACTTTATAAAGTATAAAAAACATCATAAAAATACCAAGGATTGCAAATGAAACTATTGTGATAAAAGAGAAGTAATCAGAAGCAGAACCGGAAGCAGAATCGGAAGCAGAAGCAGAAGCAGAAGCAGAACCGGAAGCAGATTCTTTATCTGT
This sequence comes from Plasmodium ovale wallikeri, assembly GCA_900088485.1. NCBI lineage: Eukaryota > Apicomplexa > Aconoidasida > Haemosporida > Plasmodiidae > Plasmodium > Plasmodium ovale. The sequence goes on along the minus strand of FLRD01001794.1, from coordinate 48,950 downwards.
AATTTGTAAACTAGTAGAAGGATCTTCCTTATCCATTTTCACTAATTTAGGATTTTCCTTTGATTTCTCAGTTAACAATTTAACATAATAATCTATATTTATTGGTGTAATTTTTCTAAATCTTTTAAAAGGTAGTTTATTGTCACATTTTAGTTTTGAATATAGAGTGTGAGGATTAAACGTTTGGTCGCATTTAAAGTGATCTTTACATTCTTCCCAGTAATGATTTTCACTATAATGAATACAACAATCTCCTATATACTTCCCATATAATTCATTTATATAAGTAAGATATGCACAATACTTATTAGCTTTTTCATTCTCATTAAGTGTGTCAGGAAGAATGGCTTCATAATTTTTAAAATAATCATGTAAATACTTTTTTTCATTATAATCATGGATATTTGTTCTATGCATGTCATAGTAACAATCATGAATCCCTAATTTATACAAAACGTTATACCCCACGTTGAGAAGTTTCTTAACGTCAGGTATATCATTAATATTTGTTTTATTGGCACCAAAAATATTATATAATTGATCATATATCCAATAGGATATATATGCGCAACGATCATTTTGTTCTTTTTTATTAATTTCCGTTAATTTTTCTAAGTTTCTTGCGAGTTTTGTACAGAGACCATAAATTTTACATTGTTCCTTAGTGGATGGCAGTAATATTGAACAGTCATTAAGATAGCGATTCGTTGTAACCTCTTCATCCAAAGTTTTATATATTTTATATGTAGTTAGATTTTCAAAATTGTATTCCTAAAGAATGTTGTGAAGAAATGATATTATATACAAAAAAAACAATTTCCTTTCAAAAGTGTAACTTTTAATTTTTTCTCATGTAATATAAAATATTTAAACAATGGATAATTGAAGGATTTTAATAAAAACGAAAATTTACTTTATCATTTATTCTGATAGCAGATCTTTGGGCTGTAACCGTTTGAGTATTATTACATAAATCTGCTTTTTTTTGATCGGCTTCTTTAGGTGGTTCTTCGAATGGACACAACTTTGTGTTGTTCTCGTCAAATACTAAATTTAGACATCTACCAGGACATTTATTATTTAGGAAAGATAATTCTTTAATGTTATATGCAAATTTTGATATAAAATAATCTACTTCTTCACCATATATTTGGGATACACTTTCTCGTTGCATTATTTTAAATAATTGAAAATTACTCATCACATAATCACAATAATAATTCTTGTATTTATTCTTATTATCTTTAATTTTATCTCTTATAGTATCATAATGTTCTAAGAAATCAAATAATTTTTTCTTATACGCTAATTGATGTTTGCTAAAGCCATAATATTTCATACTATAGCATGTTGTGTTTTTATGATTCTTATCAACAATGTTTTTCCACACATTATAAAACAAATCAATGTCACAAGGAGAAGCCTCAATATCATTTAGTTTACCATATAACCAGTGCTTAAAATAGGCACACGTTTTTTTAGGTGGTAATTTGTCATAATCCTTATATTTCTCTATCCAGTTTCCTAGTATATTACAGACGTCTTCACAAAGATTACCAATGCTATTTTTTTCATCTCCAGAATAACCTTCTATAGAATTACATGGACAATCATTTTGTTTTTCTTTGGATTCCTCTAATTTTTTATAAAATCTATGCAAACGTGATTCTTCCAATTTTTTATCCTAAAAAACATAAAGGGTAAATCAAATATATAAATGCTTATCGTAAAGAAGTCAATTGATGTTCTCCATCAAAAGAATTAAAATATTAACTATAGTAAACTATTAATAATTTTTTTTTCTAAAAAATTATATACATTTTTCAGTAATACGGAAAGTACAGGATCTACAAAATAATTTGACTTTTTAACTAAAAGGATTAATAATTTTTTTAAAATATAAATAAATATATATTTATATTAACAAAAAACATATATTATACTAATTTCTTATTGTATTCTTTTGTATTTATTAAAACATATTAACTAATTATCGTTCAACTTATCTTTTCACGTGTAGTATTACCTTCAGACAGTTGAGTTAGGAATTCATCTGATCCACTGGTTTCTTCACCTAATGATTTTACAGATAAGCTATTAGCTTCTATATACTCTGTATTCCCTAACTCATTTTCACATTGAAGTATACTAGAATTATATATGCATCCTTTATGAATTTTTTTGTATTCAATGAATTCTTTACAGTAGGCACTTCTATTTCTGGAACACGAAATTTTAGCTTTATTATACAGATTGATACCATCTTTAAAATAATTACAATTTTTACCTTTTGATATTACATCTTTATTTTTACTATCAATTTCATAATAAATTTCGGAAAAAGAATATATTTTTTTTAACTTTTCAATTTCATCAAAGCTCAAAATATGAAATGGGCAATCAGAGCCTAACAGATGTTCTAAGATATCACCATATATGTGTTTTGTAAAAAAATTGAAAATTGATTTAATTTTATCTTCACCAAATCCACTAGTTATTAATTTATCATACAACCAATACTTCAAACGTATACAAAGTTTATTATTATCAATATTTTTTTTTCACTGGAATCGGGGTTTTCAGGCAATAACTTAATTAAATTACATAAAAAATTTTTTACAAAATTTATAACATTATTGTCTTCCAACTCTGCGCTTAATAAACTGTCTTCATAACTACAATTGCGCTCACAAGTGCAATTTTTATCTAAATCTTTGTAAGTTTTATATAAAGACAAATTCTCGAATAAAGATTCCTAAAAGTAAACATACACAGTGTAAATTTATTAATGATTATACCAATACAAAATTTTCTGCTATTTTGCAAAGCAATTGGAATATCCAAATGTAATTTTATATGAAGAATTTCTAATAAAAAACAAGTGTACATTTTCCTTAAAATCAGAAAATGAAAGATTTTTCCCCTCATGCATTTTAATTTAGTTTGAGATTATAATAGTATTTCATTGTATATAAGTACTTATATTTGGACAAAAACTGTACGTAATATACCTATATGTTGTAATTTCTAAAATATAAGTAAATATTAATTCTCAAGAGATTTTCTTTATTTATTTTTTATTGCTACATTTGTAATATTACTGTTAACATCATATTATATGAAAAATTTTAGTTGCAAAAAAGGAAAAATAAAAACTGAAATATAACTTTACATATAATAGTATTTAACATTATAGAGTAAAAATATTAATTTGTAAACTATAATTTATACATGTATATTTATATCGTTCTAATAAAAAATAAAAAAAAGTGCTTTTTCTGTACACAAATGTACAAATTATTACTTGGGGTTAAACATTTATTTATTATTTCATTGACCTTTATATGGTTAAATATGTATATAATAATATTTTCATTGTAATAAATAATAATTAGGTTTTAATTCTTAAATCTATATACGTGATGCAATTATTCTTGGTTGACTTAGCATATAGAACTACATATTTTTGCCGTCATGGATCAACTAAATTCTTATTTAAAATTTTAAGTTTTATAGAAAGTGAAATAGATACATTATTAAAAAAATATATAATATGTAAAAAAAATAAGTAAATTTTTATAAAGTGAAAGCTAAACTATTTATTAGAAAACAAGATTTTATTTACCTTTTTTGAAAAATGGTATAAAAGTTCAGATTCAAAATTTTTTCTTTCTCCATTGCAATTTTTGTTGGTACACTTTCTTAAATATTGATTTTATTTTTATAATATAATTGTCTTCATATTACAAATATATTTTAACCATAATATTATTAAAATTATATTAAAAGAAGCACAGAATATTATGAATTAACTGAGAATTGTTTTTAAAAGAAAGTTCATATTTATTATCTTTAAATGGAAAAAAAAAGTGCTAAGTAAATATTGCCATATTTCCTATATTAAAAAAATAGTTCCATATAATAATTAAAATAACCAGTACAAACCATAACTACACAGGCGAATTCTAAAAATATATTTATTTTTTTTCTTTTTAGAGATGGAAAAATAATTACCAAACTATATATTAACATTGTGAAATTTAAGTATTCCTTTTTATATAATTATTTAATTCCTTTGTTCGTAGAAATTCAGTTAATAAAAAAAAATGAAAATTCAAATAATTCTAACATGTTTTGCTTGTTCAAATTCTTAATAATACACCCTAAATTATTCTTAATTTTTAACATTTTTTATATAAATGTGGTTATATTTTTATCTTTTAAATGACTGTAAATGTTAGAACAGTATCTGTTATAAATTTCTATGAAATAAAATTACCTTTTTTCCTTTTTATTATTTAAAGCAAGAACAATTCCTTAATTTGCGAGTATGTATCAATTCTTTTTGCACTTTCCATGAAATAAATTATGATGTATCACTAATATAATGTCAACATTTAATATCTTAAAGCATTGTTTTATTATTCTGGATAATTAGTATGCCATTTGATCGGTGTATATTCTACGTAACTTGCGATCAAGGCTGCAAGAAAAATAAATGTGTCCATATACTGAACATATAACTCCCATGTTAATATTATTATCACTAAATTTCTTATTTATTTTACTTTATTTTGTGTCATATAAAAATTATGAAATTGAGAATGCATTTCCAAACATTAAAAATAAAAGCTATATTACTATTTTTTTATTATTTATAATAAAAACACTCAATTATTATATAATTAATATCCGAGTTTACTTTTATGCAATTCGTAATTAAATACTACCAAGGAATATTAGTAAATCATGGATATATATGGTATCGTTGTTTAAACCGCATTAGTTTTTAATGTTATTAAATTATATAAAATTCGTGAACAAATGAAACAAAATGAGACAGTTTTAATTATTTCTTTTAAGTTGTGAAAACAGAAAAAAATGTAAATATAGGTAACAAATTTAAAAAGATAAATTACATAATTCTTCTGTAAATTTCACATATATGTGAAATTTACGAAAAATTGGGAAAAAAATAGGTGTATTCAAATGTTTAGAATCATATATTGCTTTTTTTGCTATTCACATAATAAACACTTATAAATAAAAATTATAACAAAATGTACCACAAAAAATGTATAACACAAAACTTAATTTTAAATTTATTTATACATATTAATAACTAAAAAATTAAGAATGTTAAATTGGATAATCGTTTCGGGACGAATCCAACTGATTAGTTGCAAATAACACATATTTAGCATATTCGACACTTCTAAGAACTTTTAGGGATATTTTCTTTTTGAACCATGTTCAACTTAATGAAATTATAATATCAGTTTCAGTAACGGTAGCATATTATTTTAATTATCTTTTATATTATTTAATGTCACAGTTATTAAATACATATTTAATAAATGCCATGTTCTCCTTCATATGTGCACCTAATTTTGGGGGGTTATTTTATTTTCATATATGTCTTTTATGTTGGTATTCGTTCATAGTTATATATCTATATGCTACATCTACATAAACGTGAGCTACTTCTCTACGTAGGTGGCACTTACATATATATATATATATATATATATATATATGCTTTTAATAACGTAAAGTGCATTTCATGGCCCTAAATATGTGCTGCATCTTCGTCACAAATAACACTTATAACAAATTTTCATGTTTGTTTTTTCCCTAATATTTTTTTAAACACTTTCCATTACTAACATGTAAGAAAATAAATATATGGAAAATAGAATGTTTCTTTTAAGTATTAGCGCCTTATAAATTTTTTGAATCGAAATAGCCATTTTATATTATAATTTTAAACTAATAATTTACCTTGAGGACATTTTTTCGAGAAAAGTGCAATATGAACAGAAATATTATTTTCCACTTTTTAAAATTAGTGAAGTTATTAATATTCTAACAATAGTTATTACACAAAAAAATGCTACTATCTTCCAAACTTCTTTGTCCAATTAATAATCTTTTACAAGATTCAAAAATATAATCATTATAATGAATAATTAACCTTTCTTCAAAATTAAACAAATGCTTAAGTAATATACTTCAAAATAAAAAAAACAAAATTCACTATTCTCATGTACTTAATATCCATTCTATCGTTAATATTCATGATCCATTCTATTTAATAACTCATATTCTCCTTCTTAAGTAAGTTATTTCTACGAAAAAAACACGCCAATATTTAGTCTATTATAAACACGGCATTGCAATATCTTGTGATTTTTATCCCTTAAATCTTGTATATAAAATTGTTATCTTAAAACATGTTAAAACCGTTTATAGAAATGGAACTACCAATGCAACAAAGCGTAATATACTTCTTTGATATTACTCACTTATCCATTTCATTACACTTTTCTTTCATCAAATTTTGAATTCAATACTAAATTATTTGAATGCAAAAATATTTTTTATATGTAACAAGCGTCATATTCTCCAGATTTTAAATTTATCTATAAGTTATATTCTATTTTTGCTTTTCTTTTTATTCTCTTCTATTTCCCATTTCATAGGTTTCCTTTGAAGTAACTAATACCAACAGTCATATTCATTTATCCATTATTCTATTTCATAATATACCCACTTTGCACTTAACAATCATAAGATTCCCCCGATAACGAATGTCCTTGTAGAGTATATTATATTTAAGTCACCCAATAGCATTAACTATATGTGTAATTTACAAGGGCGTTTTCCTTCTTTTTTTTTATTATTCTTCTTTACATAACTATTTTCTTGTCTTACTACAATTCATTATATAAAAGTACGAATAAAGCTCTAATTTACTATTATATTTTTATTGGTAATCTTGACTTTAGTAATAGCGTATATTATGTCGCCTATTATTAGGCATAATTTCCTCGTTTTCATAATTGTATCCATAATTGTTTCCATAATTTTCTCCATAACTGTATTCATAATTGTTTCCATAATTGTCTCCATAACTGTTTCCATAATTGTTTCCATGGCTGTCTCCATAACTGTTTCCATAATTGTTTCCATGGCTGTCTCCATAATTGTATGCATAATTGTCGTACACTTCCTCATCTAAATTATTCCAATCTCTTTTTTTCTTTTGTTTTCGAAAGCTAAACAATGAGTTAAGCGGGGTAACCTAATGTAAAGGGAAAAATATATAATTTATTCATTTCATAATGAAAACTTTTTTTAAAAATGAGTTATGAAAAAATTTGCAATATTATTTACACTTTTAAAAGATATTTTTATTAACCTTATAAAGAAGAAGCAATCCAATGCATCCCCCAAATATTTTTCCTACTAACGCTGTTATATCACCTGCAGAATAGGAATCATTCTCATCACTAAGGTAATCCTGTGAATATGAAGAGATTTTAATTTTATATTTTTCAGGTAAGGAATTTAAGGGTGGTACATTTGGACACATCTCTGTAGGTATCTTATATTCATATCTTTCTTTTAAAATTTGGAGTTCCATACAATATTTATTATATTCGTTATCACTACACTCATGAATAGAATTATTAAATTCAGAAGAAATGTTCTTAGCATGATTGCACAATTCGTTATTCGGTTTATTATTTTCCTTTTTGGTAATAAGTAATATATATTCATCATATAGTTTATATAGAGTTTCAATCCTTTTAAATATATCCTCTCGTATATGGTGTAATTTAGACATGTATGTATTTATATAGGTAATAGTAGAATCAAATATATTCAAAGGATTCTTAGAATCTAATATCTCTTTATATAATGAATGTGTTTTATTTTTATTATATACTTCATTTAACCAGTAGTTCAAGTATTCACAGTGTTCAGTATTATATTTGTTATAATCACTATATGTTTTTAAATATTTATTGAGTTTTATGCACAAATCAGTAATATAAAAACCATCTTCTCGACCTCTAGGTACAATTTGTTTACACCTATTAACTATAGGATCATTAGTTTCTCCCAAATTATAATTATACCCAGAATTCTCTAATATATTTCTGTATTTAACAAAATCCTTAACAACTCCATACTACAAAAAAGGGAAAAAATAAAATACTTACAATATTACAAATCGTTTTTTCCCCAAAAAATAAACTATTGAATTTCATAAATAATAATATATTAAATCATAGACTATAAACTCGTAATTTTATTATAAATTTAGATATACTTCATAATCATCTGCCATTTTTAAAATAGAATTTCACTTGCGACATACAATAATGTAACAAAAAAATATATGTTATCACTATTTAAGAATTAAATATACAAAAAATAAGAGCAGAAAATAAACTGATGTACTGAGAATTAAATTTTTTATTAATGAAAAAATCTAAATAATTGTTCTGTAGTAATAATTATTCATTTTTACTTGTAAGATTAAATTGTAACCCTATTAATATAAAATAAGTAATTTTACATAGAAAAATAATAATATACAAATTAGGAATATAAAGCTGTATATAAACATATAATTACTTAGGAATAATGTTGTTTTTTTTAATTTTCTCTGGTACACTCACTATATAATTGTACTAATATTAAATAAGAAAACGAATTCTCTATAATATAAACATAATATAGTCTATTTTTTCTTGAAATAAATGTATAAATAAACATTTTTCCTAATGTATTATTGTTTATAAAATTTATGACTGTAAAATAAAAATGAAAGAATTAATATTGTGATTAATAATTTCTCTTTTATTATTGAAGCGTATATATTTAAATAATTATATTGGTTTATTATTTCCGGTTATAATAACATTTAGGCGGTTATGAGAGTATTAAATTCATGAAAAAAAATATATATATAAATGGAAATGTTAAATAGCATTACATATTATCTTTCTGACATAATGCATAATTTTCATTATATAAAAAAATTTATAGATATAATAATGTACAAATCCATTAAATCTTAAAATAGCATATATATTATGAATTTATTTAGGAAATTTCAACAAATATATTACATTTTATTTTCATTGTAAATTATAACCAATATAATGTACAGTATAAAAATTTGAGAATTCTTACTTTTATATATTCTAAAGTAGAAAAAAAAATTTTGCCTTTTGCAAAAATGAAGAATAATAAGATATGAAATTAGTAATTCGTAACTTAAAATTTTTTTACAAAATTTTTGAAGTGATATATTATAATAAGAAAATAATATCGTCATTAATTGATAATAAATTGATATAGTATTTACAATAAACATTAAAACTGGAAGAATAATTAAAGGACAATTTATTTTTCGTTGACGCTAAGACAACTATTAGCAATACAGTTATATTTCTGTGCATTTTACTTGTGTTTTATTCATATTTTAATTTTTTTTTTTTTTATTTCACAGAAATTATATATATATGAATAGTATTATTTCTAAAAAATAAAATGCTATTAAGAATAACATTTACGTCTTTTGCAATTCTGTTTGCCATATGATATGCTTCCTCGTAATTATTTACCCTTATATTTAAAAAATCTAGACGCAGCAAATATTCAAGCAATTTGTTTATTTTATATAAATTTTTAATATATTATTCCTGAATAAGTGAATTCTTAAAAAATTTACTAGTTAATTTTTTATTTTCCTTAAAATCTATGCATATAAAAAAGGAAATTTGTTCACTCTTTCAAAAAATAATTCATAAGATAATACTCATTTAAGCAGAATAACATATCAAAAATTTACACATTTATTAATGTAAACTGTGAAAGCCTTCATTATGTTAGATATACACAAAGGCAGTAATAAAAGTATTAAAATAGGACAACACTGTTCATCATACTCTGTGTTCAGTTTTACATATTTTTTCATTATATAAGTATTAAAATTCATTGATAGCACGTGATAATTAAAATAAATAAAATTATTATTAATATTCTACTAATCAATAATAAAGGCATCTTATGTTCATTTTAAAGAACAACTAATTAAATTGTTATTATTCCCCCTTTAGTTTGGGGCACGTAATATTTTAAGGGTATATCAGGTTTATGCAGCTTGTAGAAATTTTATAATAAAGTAAAATCATTATTACAAACATAGCATTATCGCATCTTTATTCGCCTTCTATGGAATACGAATTAGTAAATTAATGTTTCAATATATTAAATAAGAAAATAGGATATAAAAGACATCCTTGAGCAATAATAAATTATAGTTCCATATCTATTTTTCTCAGCCTGATATTTTACTAGGACTCTATTTTACTCTATCCATTTTGATAATGTATTATAATTTACCTTTTTTTTTTTTGCCATATGTACCACATACATTAATATATGCCGTAAGCATGATGCTGGCGTTCAGAATATAAGAAATTAAAGAAGTAATTATTTTTCCTTTATTTGTAATTAGCATGAACGTTTTTCTAAAATTATTATTTAGTTCATTTTTAATTTGTAAAAATTAGTATATAAATTTTCACTGTTTCATAATTCTACTAAATGAAAAAGCTAAAAAAAAGGCTTTATAGAAATGATCTTATAAATGTAATATACTACATTACACATTGTCAAAACATTATAATCGATCAACTTTGTTAAAATTTCATTTCAAAACATTTTAATTAAATATTTTATTATTATTATTTATGTGTTCTTTTTATATTTTAGCTTTGTATATTCGTTTTTATTGTTATTAAAGTGTTGCATTGTTAGGTTTTTCATGTATCAATTTTTTCTTCTGCTTGCACTGGAATTTCGTTTATACCTTGTCCATTATTTTGATTCTTTTTTTGATTATTTATGCAATATAAATGTGTATTCTAGGTGTTTCCATATTTCTTAAATTATATAATACCTTTATTCTATAAGTTTCCGCAGGAACATCTTATCCTCTGAAATAATTTTATTGTCTCTCATTTCAACAATATTTGCTTTAATGATTGCCTCATTCTATAATATTTACCTCAATAATAATTCTTGCTATATTATCTATGTTAATTCCTGTGTTGTAACAATTTGTTCCTTTCTATTTTTTATGTTTTCTTTTTTTAAAAATAATTGTAATACTCATGTTTAAACAATTATTCTTTTTATATTAAGATAATTTTTCCAAATTGGATTAATATTCCATGGATTTATTCCCAATACAATTTAAGTAGATTCATATCCTATATGGCGTCTTCTTCTTTTAAATCTCCCATTTACATATCCTGAATAATTTTCTAACATATCATCGGCAAATTCATCATTAATGTTTTCTCGCAATATGTTTTTTTTCTAAAGTGATTATGCAACAAATTCCAAAAGGGATGTACTATAACAACAAATGAAAAATCATGAATTAAAAAAAATATATTAGTTTAGAGGCAATGTTCTTTTAGTAGAATAAAATATTAATATGATTATGCACTATTCATATTATAAAATAGGATAATTTCTTTTACCATGTATCAAAATAAAGAAAGCAAAATAGTTCCAAAAAGAATAATAAAAACGGAAAAAATAATTTGATGAAAAGGATTACTGAATCGTACTTCTTTTCTTCTTATTTCTACAGATACTACATCTTCAGAAGGGGGAATAGCACTAGGAATTAAGAAATTTTCTCGAGCGATACATTCTTGATGCTCAGGATAATCAATTTTTTCTTAAGGAGGGTAAATTATTTAGGGAGAAATATTTTTGATATCTTTAAGTGAGCAAGTGTCATGAATTTTGTAATAATCTTCTTTCAAATTATTATCATCTCGAATTCCTGAAATTAAAACTAATATATCCTTCATATATTCATACATATTTTTATTACAAACTAAACATCTATCACGTTCAGTTTTTATATTATCTACCCCTCCTAATTTATCCCTAATAGAATAAAAATTACCTACGAATTGTCTTATTTTAATGACAATGTTTGAATAAATCATATTATTCCAAATGTGTTTATCACCAGAATCTCTGTGTTAGCCTTATAATTTTCTCAAAAGACAAGAAATGCAACTTTTTCATAAATTACGATTATTAAAATGTCTCACTAAATAACCAATCCGTAAGTCATAAATCCAATATTCAAATGTCTACAATATTTTTCATAAAAATTATCATTAAAATTATTTTTATTTTTATGATAATTTTTAACAATATTTTTGGTATAAGAATGTAGAGAATATTCTGAATAACGAGAATTGCATTTTTCTAAATAATCATTATATTAACATTCTTGTGATCTGTAACATTACCAAATTGTTATAAAAAACAAATTCAGTTATCTCTTTTATCTCCTTTTCCTGAAAGATAAATTGGAGTAGTGAAGTATATATAAATATATATATGCATGTTGTTACTGTGCAAATTTTGTATTTCGTTGTAAACACGTTAAGGTATTCAAGGTAACCATGACAATTGTTTTTACAAACGATTAAAAAAAATTACATATTTTTTCATTTTATTAAAGTCCATTTTTAGTACAAATGCTTAATTTAGAAAGGACACTTTATTACTAGATCTTATATATATTTATATTAAAAATTAGAACATGCTTTATAATAAAAGATATGTTAATATTTAGTTCTTATATCTTAATTATTAAGTTAAAAGGTTCTTAATAATAACTCTTCTTATTTTATTTTTAACTTTCGACGAAAATTTGATTAAAGTCATCATATAATTGATATATTTAAGGTAAAATATATAAAAATGAATAAATTGTTCGCAAATATAAATTTTAAATGAAATAATGAAAAGCTAATGTATACTATGATTAATATTGTTATATTTATTTAGTTTTTTATTTATTCATTTATCTTTCTTTTCATATTTTATGCAATAAAGTTATATTTTTTTATACTACACAGAAATGAAAGACTTTTTTATTAACTGTGAATATATTGGTGCTTATTAAATGCTTAACTAATGTATAGAATATTCATCTAAGTGAACAAATTTAATAATAAAAATATATATATATACATATGTGTTTATATTCTAGTTTAATTCAGAAATAATCATTATATATTTAAATGCATTATTTTAATCGTTATATGTAAGAATACATATACATACATGACATTCTTGAAATGTAAAATCTATCCATATATATAGCGAAAACTTAAAAAAAATAAAAAATAATGATATAATATAATCCATGAAATACTAATATATTAAATTTCCAAAAAATATTTATTTTTCATGTTTCAGATGTATTTGAAATAGCAATACATATAGAGCATGAACACGAGATTTACTACATCCTCTGCATAACTCTCTATTTTATATTTTTTTTATATTTAAGTTTTGCTACTCTTCTGTTAGAATTAATGTGTAATTAAAAGTGCTTCTGTTTTAATTTATAATACGATTATATATATATAAATATTGATAATAACCTTAACATTCAATCCTGTATATATTGATAAAGAAAAAATAAGGTAAATGGTATTTAATTTGTATTAATATTCAGAATTTCTTATAAAATTCTCTTCTTTTAATACATATATTTTATAGAACGTACGTTAAAACATGCGCTTTATAAAACATTTTATGTATACCATTTATTTTCACATGAACATTCGAACAATGTTCATAAAAACATGAAAAATGTTGCATGCACATGAATTATTGCAATATAATTTGCAATAAGAAATGCACTGTGAATATTTATCTAAATGTGATCATTAATAGGTAGATGACTTTATATTTTCAAATTTTCTGTTATTTGTAAGATTGTTATGATATAATTGATTATGCTACAATACGAATTATTATAATTTTTTTAATGTTATTCACATCTATAAACAAACAAAAAACTGAATCAATGATAAAAAAAAAATATAATTTTTAGATAATGTTCATATAATTTGGAATTTTTTTTGAATATATCTATTTATGAATTTTACTTTTTTTCACTGAATTATGTATGTTTTTCTTAACAAATATATATATACTGGTTTTACTGTCTAATTATTAAAACTACTGTCCGCACCCAATTTTCGTAGTACTTTTTTTTTGGGGAATTACAAGAAACGAATTTTATATTTATGTATATATATATATATATATGTTTTATTTAATCAGATTAGCAAAATTTTATATGCTCAATATTAGATGAATGTCTATGGTGAATAAATAGTATTGTCATTCATTCAACTACGTATATATTTCATTTATATTTTATCTAATGATAGCTCTGTATGCCATATTACTAAGTTACAACATAATTTTACTAGCGAGAAAATTTTAACTGTAATATAATATTTGCTTAAAATGCTTTAACTTTATTTATTATTCACTTTGAGAATATGATTCAGGAGAAAAAAATCACGCGGTTAATTAATGCATGCATTTAAAAAGCGTAAAAAGCTTTCATTTCCTATAAGAGTACCTTTCTCTGTGCACATATATATATATATATATATTTATTTATTTATATATTTTTTTATTTTTTTTAATATTATAGGAGTAATGGGCATAATAATACATTTTCCTGCATATTTTTTTTGCATTTTTTTAATCTGCTATATTAAAAAAATATATTTCATCATTTAGAAAAATATTGTTCATTAAAGCAGTAAGAAGAAGATATAAGAAATCCATTTTTAACTCTTCAGCATTTAAAAAGTGTTTATGTTGTTTATATTTAACAAAAGTGTTAGATATTTTTATCAAAACGATGTGAATTTTATTTGCATTTTTTTATATCATATTAAATATTAAAAGGAAATCTTCCTTTATCTTCTTAATTAGCAATTATGCATACTAATAATAGAACAATAATTAAAACATTACCCATATTTATAATTTTGAAAATATTGACGCCAGTTTTTAATAAAGATTAAAGCTAAATTACATGATATAAGAAAATATTATCAAGTATAATAGAAATATTCAGAAGGTTACTTCATTAATTATGCTAAGTTAGCATAATTTTTAATCGTTATACAATTTTATGAAATTATAATTTATTCACACAAATTATTATAATATTTTTTATTATTTGTATAAAATTTCAGTGATAATAGTTTTAAAATTAAGCACAAAAAAAGAACGTAAAAAAAGATAAAAAATAAATGTCATTATAAGAATGCAAAAGGAAAATAAATATATATATATATATATATATATAATACACGTTAAGACGATAAAATATCCGTCTTTTTACTGAATTGATACATATATATATATGTGTGTATATATAACAAAGTACATCTTAGTAATATATTATAATAATAGAACTATTAATGTAGCTTCCTAGTTGTAATTTTACTGTCATAATATATTCACACAAAGGGGTTTAAGGTGAAATATATTATGACGATCCGTAAAACGGAAAATATAAAGTGTTCGGTAATTACACATTTTAATAACAATTTTAAAAAATATAGTGTGTCATTTTTTAAATGCATGTTCCGTAATATAATTATAGATTAGTTTATCTTTTAATACCATCTAGAGTTTATGGTGTATTTTTCCTTTTTCCCTATGATTTTCTTTTTCTATTTTGGTTATGGATAAATAAAAGTATTTATAAAATTCCTTATTAAATTTTGTATAATTTGAATACCTTTTATTTTCAATACAACATTATTCCTATTGATTTAATATGATTGTAATCTTATGAACTAAGTCACAAATTAAGGCGTATAAAGTATATGATATCTTTTTACAATTCTGCAACACATGTGTTCTTTCTCATCCATTAAACAAGTTTACATCTTCTACTATATAATTACTAACATCTACGTATCACTTAGTATTTACCCAATTCTCTTATTTGTATATGAGCCTCATTTGTTCAAAAGTGTATCATCTTATACTATTTATTTTGTTACCATAATCTATTGCACTAAATATTAACCATTTTTTTTGAAATAATACATTTTTATTTATATTATGCTACTGCATATGTACATATTGTTGAAAATTTTCGTAAGATGTATTTTTTCTATGACACAATTAACATGAAAAAATATGATTAAAACGATCAAACACAAAATAACGCCATTTACTTTTTTCCCAACATATGATTCATGCTAACTCGTAATTCTGTGTATATTACGCCTTTCGATTGTACTTATTTTTTTTTAATTCATGTTAATGCATATTACTGTAATTTTCACATATCACATTTCCCTTATAATTTTTGTTCTTATTGCAAATTTTTTAGGATTACCTTTCTAATTTTATTATTTAAAAGTTATATTCTACTTTCACAATTTAATTAATTTTTTTTTTTTTTTTTTTGCACCTTAGAATTGTTATATGCCATTTTATTTTCTCATAACTCCATTTAAGTTATTTAAAAGGATATTTCATTTTTCGTTGTATTCCATTTAATCAATTCTTCCGGAACCATATGCTATTTTATATTGTCTATTGTTTGGGAGTACACGCGTATCCTCAGAAAAATGTAAAAATTCATCATTTTCATCTTCAATATTTTCCCATATTTTTTTCTTTCTCCTTATTAGAGGACGTATCCACGATCCAAATGGAGTAAACTGTTTTTAAGAAAAAAAATTGTAAATTTAAAAATATTCTTAATATATAATAGTTATATCTTATAAATTTTGTATATAAGATGTAACAAAGAATATAAATATTTTTAAATGGAACAATTAATAACCTTATATAGAATGAGCAAAATGCAAAGTATTCCCATTATTACAAAAATAAAGGAGGTTGCAATGGTACCAGCTGAAGAGCTGGATTCAGAATTCTCGAGTCCGCTAAATATAGAAGCCATTTCTTTCATTTCTGTTGTTGGATCGACATACGACAGGCGACCTCCACCTTTTTGGGATTCAATTTGTGCAACTATTTTGTTTTCTAATTTACCCAACTCAATAGAATGCTCAGTTTTACATTTCTCATATATTTTGCATAACATACTAGAACTATTACTATCACACGAATCTTTTATAGTTTTATATACTTCAGAATTATCAGTAATATACGAAATTCTAATTTCATTACGAATATCATTTAAATCCTGGCCGAAACCATCAGTACTTATTCCATTGCTATTTTTAAGATATTCATATATTATTTCCATTACATAAAATGCATCATTGTTATGTCTAACAATATCATCTTCTTGATATTCCACAATGTCTTCATTATCACATTTTCTAATTATGTTTACACTATTTTCAATATTTTCCCAATTATCTTTAATAGGTGAAATGGAATTAAAAGGAAACGCATAACTAATTAATTGATCATTAAACCAGAATTTCAAATATCTACATCCATCAGTTTTCTGCAATTTTTCTTCGGTATCAGATAGGATTTGAAAATTTCTACGCAGTTTTGCACACAGATCGATAGCAGCATTCCCCTCCGAGAAAAGATCTGACGGTATAATACCGCTGCAATACTGTCTATCCTTTTCTTCAACAACTTCATTGTTAAATACTTCATAAAATTTAAACAAATAGAAACTTCTTAAAGATTCATTCTAAAGATAAAAATAAGAGATAAAATGTATAAATATTTCAAGAAAGCATTTT
Organism: Plasmodium ovale wallikeri; assembly: GCA_900088485.1. Classification (NCBI taxonomy): domain Eukaryota; phylum Apicomplexa; class Aconoidasida; order Haemosporida; family Plasmodiidae; genus Plasmodium; species Plasmodium ovale. The sequence continues at coordinate 31,539 of FLRD01001794.1, read as the reverse complement.
TTATTATACTTAAGTGTATCAAAATATTCTAACATAAAGCTATGAATAATAAATCTAATTAAAATTTAAAAATAACCTCTTCTACCAAATCTTCAAATTTACATTTAAACCCCCCTTCCATATTTTTAAACTATATATAATAATAACATTTGTTCATATACTTGTATTTGTACACGAAAATATAATATCAAATATTCTAATGATATCATATCTTCTTGTATTTTTAATCGTAAAAAATGAATATTTATTTGTATAAATGATTTTCTTATTATATATTTAGATTACATTATAATAGTTTCTTCATCATTATCTAAAATAAACAATTACAATGGACACAAAAATAAAATGTGTTAAAGTGTTCTAACACATTTCTTTAACAATGATATTACAGGTTAACTTAACATCTCTTCTATTTTCATTTATAAAACTAAAACGTAACTACATTAATAAGTTAAAAAAACAAAATAAATTAAATGTACATTAGTATACACTTTAATTTTTATTGAAATGCTTTTTTCTTAAATGTTTTTACTTTATGCGATATGCGATAATAGGAAAGTACTGTTGCTCAGAAAGATAGTAAGCTTTTCTTTCTAACGAAAAGTTATTTTTCTATTAAATATGGAACAGATATTATTTTCTTTTCTTCCATTAAGAGCTGTAATGAAGTAGTTTTTTCTCAGAGTCTTTAACAACATCCAGCATGGGGAAAAATTAAAATTTTATACATTATTAAAATGCATATAAAACATGAAAAATAAACAATTTTAGGGATTATATTAGAATAATTTACTATAACGAATTTTTCTTATAAAAAGTACTATATAAATCATAAGAATCATATAAAAATAGGCGTTCTTTTGCCTCTCCATTTTAACGCATATACAACATAAACAGTTGATTGCACTCTGACAGAATTGTTCTAATATAACATCTGTATTTTTCATTTTAAACATGAGCAATAAAAATATAAAAAAAAAATATACTGAGAATTCCGTAGAATAAAACAATTTGAGAAAAAAAGTCAATTTAACTATTATTAAAAGGTAAAAAATTATGTCACTAAAACATAATGGTCATTCTAACAGAATAACAATATGGTTTCAAAATTTAATGATTAAAGGGCTCACATGTTATATGCAATATTTATTAATTTGTAAAAATACATTTATAGCATCTACACCATCATCCCCTTAAACTATAAAATAATTATTATATTCCATATTATGATATATTACAATTAAATATTTTTCTTTGACATTCCATTTAAGTTTCCCTTTTTTATTACTGCGTTACCAAGTACTAACCGAATATTTAAACATGTTAGGAAAAGTACATTTAATAATTTGTTTTTACCATATAGCATTACATATCATTATATACATATATGTTACATTATGTGTACAACATGGTAACAATGGAACATTTCGATCGCCTTAATAATGTTTTGGGGTATTTTAAATATTTTAATAAATATTTCGCAATAAACCAGTGCTAATAATTATCGCGATTGTTATTATTAAGATAATGTAGTTATTTTTTCTTTTGTTTTCGAGTTTTTCACTCCAGAAAAGCATATTCGCGCATTTTGCTTTTTTTTTTTTTAATATAATTTATTGGGTGATACACTTAGAATTAGACTTTCACTATTTCGATGTGCTATGTATTATGTTATGAAGTTATAACATCATATTAAATGAATTTTTTGCATACTCTAAATTGCTACTAGTCTTGCTCTATTTGCTATTATTTGTACATATGTTTTATGTATTAATTATTCCATTTAAAAGTTATGCATTCTCCGTGAAACAGCAAAAGAAACACGTACAATTACAACTATAAAACGTCACAAAGAAGTAAAAATGTTCATCCTTTTACCATTGTTAAAGTGGATATTAAACAAAGTCATAATAAGTGCTATTATATAATGTTAACACTTCTGTCACATATTAACAGTAACTACTGCAAAAATTATATTTAGTTTAAAAGTTCATAAACTAATAAATTGCCGAATTTAAAACAAATCCGAAAAGTTAACATTAAAATTAGAACAAAAGAATGAAATTTAATTAGCATATTGAAATTGTATAAAATAAATTCGCAAAACCTGTGTAAAAAGAAAAATAGAAGGTTCTACTTTTATATTATATTTACGCGCAAATGTACTTTACATTGTAAAAATAAATACAAAATGTTTATCCAGAATGTTTCATTTTGTATTTTTCCAAAGGTCTCATCTAGACTATGGCATAAAAATTATTTGCATATATCATTTTTATTTTTTTAAGCTGAACATAAAATGAAAAAATTAAAAGGAAAGTACGATTTTGCAACTAATAAAAATGTGTACGTAAGAGTAAAAAACTTATAATTCAAAATTTTTTTAAAGCATCAAATAGTCGTAAATAATAACTTTTTTTTTATTCGAGTTTTAGGTTATTCCATTTGCAAAATAATAATGTGTAGCCCCCACGCGAATGGGCTTCGCTGCTATAATTGCAATAATAAACCAGTATAGGGGTGCTGATTAGTCACAAAATCGTTCACTTAATAAAAATATTTACGTATTTATGATGCAGGTTAAAAGTATCCTTTAGCATCCAGATGATCATTTACTGTGCGTTATTTTAAGGCACATGTATATATATGCATATATATATTAGCCCATTTATTATTTGCTCTATGTTTTAATTTTCTTTTATGTGCGTATTTTCCTAAATTATTTATTTACTAATACAAAAATTACAAATATATTTTTTTATACTACTACCATATATATTTCGACTTATACGAGAAATAACACTTGCGTGATTATTGCACCCATTTTCTTACTTGAAAATTACTGTTTACTTTTGTGTAATACAATTCCTTTTAACCATTTAACCTCGGTGCAGGAATCAAATTCATCCTATATGCAACCATATGCGTTATATTTTGCTTATATATATGTCAATATTAGTTTTTACGTATGTATACATATCTTCATTTTATTCCATATTTTCTTTGTATTATAGCTTTAAATAACTTCTTCCACTTTAATGTCTTACAGTACATACTTTTCCATATGCAATTTTCAGAATTCTATGCATCATTCAGTACATATATGAATTAATACACACTTTTATAATGTCAATATTACCTCCAAAAAGAATAGCTGAATTAGGGTCTTTCTTGTTTAATTAATGCGCTACCTGAATGTTCAATAATATATTATTAGTCATGATAATAACTTTACACAAATATTAATTCCCGTTGATAAAAATAGTTAATAATTAATTTGAACAAAGTTTCTACTAATGGGCCCACTTATTGAATATTTTATGATCAGTTATATGCTTTCATTAATTTGGTGTATTCCGTTTTTTCCGTTTACCTTATATAAACCATTTCATAAATAACTGAAAAGAATACATCACATATACGGAAAAAGGCTGTATTCTAAAGTTTCGATTTTTCGATTTATTAAAAAACTGTTATAAAAGTTTTTTTACGAAAACGTTGGCAGATAAATGTAATGAATAAATTAACATAATAAAATTCTGTTCATATTTTACCGTGTCCTATATATGCCTACATCTTTACAGTTGCTTTTTCATAGTCTAAAGTATGAATACGGTAACACAGAATTAGAGTTACATCCTAACTTTTAACTTGTATAATTTATGTCATATACCTCTGCATCATAATAATGCAAAATTAGTTCAGATATAAGCTATTTTCAGGAAGTACTCCTTAGTTTAAACCTTACTGCAATTTGCTACTGTTGTAGTATTCATGGATGACCAATTCGTTTGCTTAATTTTAGTGTACATTATATTATTATTTATATATACCAGATTGAGAAATTATAGTATATCGCACTTCTGTACACATATTTCAACATGTACCATCACATCTGAAATCGTATCACAGCAGAGTGCTTACTATTTTTTTTTTTTTTTTACCCTATATACTAACCGTAACGTATAACTCTGTACACAGTGTTTTCGGCACAATTTCGTATGTTTATTTTATTATCCTTATTATTGTAGTAGTTAGGGTTAGGGCATTTTCACATCAAAACTATGCCTAAAAATTTTCCATATATTTTAAGATTTAATCTTATTTTTTCAGCACTGTAAATACAATTTATATCACTTTTTCTTTTATTTTACAACGCTAATCATTATTCCTTAATTTTTAACTATTTTTCTGTTCCTCTATTATCCATTTTATTTGTTTCTTCTATTTTTAATAGCGTCCTCTCTGTTCATTATTCCTCCGAAATAAACCCCATCATTACTGCAATTTTCACTCAGAAAATTAGTATTTTCTTTATGCTGACCAATTTATTCGCGTTAAAATAAAACGCTTAAGCGTACAAACATTAACATGGGCAAAACTTGCCTTCAAATATAAGGCTCAGTAATTTTAAGGGGGTAAGAAATAATGTGTAAATTTGCTAATTTAAGACAAATCACCAACTTTAAGCCAATTGGAAACAGCGAAAAGGAAAAAACGAAAATTGTATAAATGTTAATATTCCCTTTTCTGAATATTTTTTGTTACGAATTTTTTTTACGGTTTGATGAAAAGATCTATATTAGCAGAAATTTAAAAAAGTTACTTTATTTTAGATTTACATTAAAAATAAAAAGTATATTTATAGATGAAAACGCAAATTTACATAAAAAATTAGGAATGCAGTATAATACACACTTAACAAAACAATAATTAAACCTCTACGGATACGTTTCTTCCAAGGTACACGATAAAAAAAAAAAAAAAAAAGTTATTATTATATACATGCATATATGTAAGTATAAATATTTCTTTTTTAAGGTATTCAAAAATAAAAGCGTAACATTAAAAAAGAAATATCATGGGTGAAGCACAAACTAAAGATTTTCTTTATTTCTAATTCATTTATCATCTCTCACGTCCTAATTATACACAGCTCGCGCATTTTCTCAGAATCCAATGAGAGCCTTCTAAAAATAGAACAATTCTTTATTTAAGGCGTTACAGTATAGTTTTTTATTCTAAAAAAATTATTTCCTATTATCATGATTCAGAGAAGGGAATTCCTTTTGATACCAATATTTCCAAGTTCCTACATGGTATTTTTTCCATTCATTATCTTTTTCCATTTTTAGCTGTTTTATTTCTTTCCATATTTTTTCATCTTCATCATTTATATCTTCTGGATTTTCTAATTTTTTCTTTTTTAAATAATCTAAAAACTTTTCAAAAATAATGTCGTTTTCGTTAATTTCGGCCTCTCTAAAATCAGCTAACATTCTAGCCATTTCACACCAACTCTCAACCTTATCTTCTGTATCTCTAAGTGAGCTATATTCTGAAACTAAAATCTGGCATATTCCAATTATAACATTAAACCAGTTTTTTGTTTCATTTGCGGCCAGTTCCTTCCACTCTTTTTTTAAATGATTCTCAAAGTCTTCTTGTCTTAAAATCCCAGTTGAAGAACATGATTCAACTTTTTCTGCATTTTCGTTATTTTCAGTTTCTACATTATTTTCTACTAAATTTCTTACACATCTCACCTTAAGTGATGCGCTCCAAAAGTCATTACATCCGTTACTGCTCAAGCTTTAGGATAAGATACAATGAAAATAAAAATGTTTATATGATTTTTTTAAAAGAAAAACACGTATAATTTGTACTTTATACAGTTGTAGCAACCCTTTCATCACTTACCTTATTAGACAAGATGTAAGGAAAAAAAAAACAATACAAATTTTAGAAAACATAATTGTTGTTATAATATTTTAATATCTAAAATTTCTTTTTTTAATAAATTGTTAAAATAAAAAAATATCGCACTTATTGTATATTATGACGTATAAATCACCACCAGATGTGAATGTATAATGCGAGCTGTAAAAAACGAATGTTTAAAATTGTTAATAGATATTTATAATTGTTATCCTTTTAAAGCTTAAAATGTTATTTTTTAGAAAAAATGAATCCTTCTTTTATTCTAATTTTAAACATTTATTAAAATTACATATTAATAATGAGCGATATTTTATCTTATTTTTTTTGTGACATTAATGCTTTTATTTTAAAAGGTTGCAGGTAAATCATATTGATTATAAATTAGAACATTCTACAAAATATAAAATATAAAAAATGAAAAAATACTAAATAAATCTAAAAAAAAAAAAAGTACAATTTTTTTTTATTTTTCTTTTTAATGCATACCCCATATATTACTATATATTTAATCAGCGGGTTCAAGCCTACGATGTACAAATAACTATAATGGTTAAAAATTTTTTCAGTGAAAAATTAAAATATTGTAATAAATGTACAGAGGTTACTAAGTTTTTCACGTTTACTTTTTTTCTATATATATATATATATATATATATATATATATATATATACATATATATTTTTTGTATAAATGATAAATCTAAAATTTTTCTAAAGTTAAAAAATCCATTATTTTAAAAATAATAGCTTTATGCACACTTATTTTTAATATATATCTTGAAACATTCACAAAGATGCTTTTTCTAAAAAAAAATATAAAGAATATATTTTATACCATTTTGCTTCATTTTATGATTGCAATTTTTTTCGTTCTTTCTAAGTTGTATATTTTTACACACGCACCCTTCTTATAAAAATATGCACAATTCGTACAAAATTTATTATTTATAATTTAATACGTTTTCAAGTTTGTTAAAAATTGGGGACTGTACCCATTTTTCATGCATTTTTTCTTGAAGTTATTTTTAATTTATACATATACATGTAGCTGTTCATAAATTTATGTTGTATGTCAGCAATTTACGTTCTAATATATACAAATTAAATAATTCGCTAATTATTCAAATCTTACATCATTTAAAAAACAAGCGATTTCTTTTCAATAAATCTGATTTATTGTGCATTTTTGATTGTTTAGATGGAAAAAACAAATTTCAGTTTTATGCTTTCAATTGCGCCATTCATTAAAGGATGTAGTTCTTTCCTATCCTAGCAAGAGGAACGCAAAAAAAAGGAAAAACACATACCTATGTATTTACGTCCACTACAGTGTTATCTAACTTAAAGATGGCTCATTTAGCTGCTACCCTCTTTTTCTTTCAACATATAAATGTATATTATAAGAAAAGATGTAATAAAACAAAGCTTAAAATCAACAGGTGACGTAAATGGAGGAACTATTTTGCTAAACGTGCAAACATTTTCATACGCATTGACACTAAAGAATAAATCTATTCACAAAATCGTATATGATTCATGGCGAAATGAAAAGGAAATATTGCTGCGCTAAAGAGAACATTTTAATAAAATACGGTTTACAGGTAAAAACAAAATTAGCATGTATACATAAAAGTAAGACCTAATCACGCTTTACATTGTTGAGCCACCAAAATAAAGAAATAATTTACAAAAAGAAAATCAAACAAACGAACAACACATATGTATTTTAAAATTTTTATGTATCTATAATGAAAAAACCTAATTAACTCATCCGTCCTAGGAAATTTTTTTAAAGTACACATTTTTCCTAATTTTCTTCATAAAGAAACTTCCGAAAATTAATATTTAAAGTATCTACTTTGTGAAGTAATATAACTCGTAATTTTTTAAACTTCAATATATGTATCACATAGGGAAAGGATTCTTTTATTTTTCAAAATTGGTGAATCCTTCCACTCTCTTATCTTATTTTATGATTTCGTCATCTTTTACAACCAATTTCGTAGGTAACTCTTTATTAAGGTTAAGAAAATAATAGTTTGAAGCGTTCATGTCAGCATAATTACAATACATTTTTTTTTTTCCTTTCTTCTTATTCTATTTCCAATTTTTACACCACAATATTAGGACTTTGCGTTTTTTGAGGCATATACTTCTTCATTGGGACTATTAATACAGATTTTGTGTTTTTCAACGTTTTTTCGTTTGTCTCTGCAAATGTTTTTCCTTAATGGATATTTCCTTTTGTTGCTGCTCAATCCATCGCTTTTTTTCATTTTTACCACTATGTTTATCTCTACTAATACTTAAGGTAACATCAACATAACCTGCAATAGTAGAATCGCTTTTAAAGAAGTCACTCGGTAGCACTTACACTTTTATCACGATATATTTGACTACTAAAAGATACGCGTCTTCATTTTCCATTTTTCGCTCTTCTACTATTACTATTAGGGTTATCGTTTCTTTGAACATTTCTTGAATCTTGTTCTAATTGTCTAGAATTAAGTTCAATGTCACTAGGATTTCTAATACCATTTGGAGATGAACCACGTCAAACCTTAGCAGCAAAACGATTAATACCACGATTTCTGGTCGGATCGCCCGAGGTCGTAATTTGCACGAAGTTAATTATGGGAATTTTCAATAAAGCCCCTACTTTTTACGTGGTCACCATAATTCATAGCAGCTGATATTGGAGCTTCTATACTTCTTTCCAGTTTTCCGAGGCCAATTTAGAGTTATTAAATGAATTACAGCTGCATAAATATTTATATGTATTATCGCTCAGATCAATTACTCTTTCAAATTGCATCTCGTTAAATCACTGTCGTATTCAATTTAAAAAAAAAAAAAAAGTGAACCCTTCTAATTCTCTTTTTAACATACTTTTCATCATCCCTTATAATGTCACATTTTTTTTCGAATTGTTTCTATCATGTCCTCTTCTTCCGTATCATCAACAACTGTCTCCAAATTTTTGTAACCTTTGTCACCAAATAAAATATTGTTATCGATTTGTTCTATATCTTATGCATTTTTCCTTAATTTTATTTTTTATTCTTTGTAGTTTTTCCAATTTTTTTAAGGATTGTTCTGCTTTATTTTCTATGCCTAACGAACATTTTTCGCCTTTTTAGGGAACGTATTATAATCTTCTCATCCTGCATACATTCATTTCTGTTTTTGACACTGTTCCATTTTATTTTCCGATAATTCTTTTTTTTTTTTTGTGAACAAGTGAAGAAAAATAATCCATATCATTGATATTTTCTTTCTAATTTTTCATTTAATGTTTGAAAAGGTTATCTTCCTTAATGATAGAGTATTAGTGTAAAATCGGATTTGTCTTCAACTGATTCATATTTCACCAAATGTACATATAGAAATAAAAAAGAAATTATTTTCCCTTTCATTGTTTCGTAAGTGAATATACATACAAATCATATTGTTAAGAACAAAAAGGATACTACAAATATATGCATTTAATATACATACACAAAAAAAAGACATGAATGAATGGTAATCATATTAGTAACAAATTAAACAAAAGTTTAGAGAACCCATAAATCAGTAAAACATAAAATCAAATGTACTTTATCTAACATTTCTCATATTTTAGAAATTTTTTTTTATAAATGCTATTTGGGCCTTACTATCTAACAACTTATTCGTACATACGTATATATAATTATTTCATTTAAGGGAAAATAAAATTATGAATTATTATATTAACGAGGTTTTTTCTTTGTACATATTTTTGTCCATTTTCTTGGTTTGTTTGAGAAAAAACATATACAAGTTTACCCGTTTCAAAACGTAAACGGGTTCGCTAAACTTACTAATAATATATTTTTCTATGAACAATTTTTCTATATCGCATATGTAAAAAAAAGATATTCCAAAATTGGAAGGAAAGCTCTCAACATGTTAATAATTTTACTTTTTAATTATTTCAGAAACTTTGCTTAGTTAAATATATTAGCTCCATGGAAGCTTTATTTATATGCAAATTTTGCTTAATTGGAATTTTTTTCTTTTAATTATTTTATTCTAGTAGCTTTGCCCACTGTTTTGGCTCAAAGGAATTGTGTCTTGAGGAAAGCGTTTAATTTACTTTTAATACTCTCAATGTGAAAATAAGTGAACTCCATTTCATTAGATATACATGTTTACACATAAATGTAAAATATATAATTAAAAACACAAAAAGAGGGTATTAAAAATATAAATTATATTTCCCCTTGCACATTATTGATAACAAAAAGAAGAATCACTTCAGTTCATATGCATAAACACACGTATTAACATTTTTTTCTTCTTTCTAATCTTAAAATATTTTATGAAAACATAATTCTCAGTAAATGCTCATTATGAAGATTAAAAAATGGGAATGCTGTCAATATGCCTTTACATTTAATACCTAACGTATATGCTCATTTTAAATGTTCTACTTATAAAACGTATAAAAAAAAAGGTTAAAACTATTTTTTATCGTCTTTTTTAAATAATGTTGTAACACATCACAAAATTGCAACTAAATAAAAAGGAGTTAAAAAAAAAATGAATTAAAAATAAAAATTGAATTTAATCGAATTGTGTTACACGTGATCCTTACAACAATTTAAGGTAAACAAATAATATGAAAAAATGTAGTAAATGTGCGTTCATATTTTATTCTTTTCATATACATATTATACCTTTTCACTTTCTGTATTTTAACTATGTATTATTATGTTTGATATGTGGAATTGCTTTTATTGCGCGTTAGTTACACTTACTATTTTTTTCTTTTATTTTTTATAAATTCTTTTATTCTGAATAATTCTTGATACGCATGGATGGTAAATAATCTCAACATGAAAGAAAAATTAACATTAAATTGTGCATACTTCAAAAATTACAAAATAAAAATTTTAGCTCTATTATACGTTAAAATGCGATCAATTCTCCATGAAGGAGCAAGTTTTCAATTATAGCATGCACAATATTTTTCATATAATTTTTATCCAAAAATAATTTAACTATTTTTTCTTATGCTTAATCAAAAGCTATTTACCTTTAAATTATTCCGTTTACCTTTTTAATTATAAATCTTGTCTTTTCCTAATTTGAATGTTTATCCTTTTCTATGCATTTTTTTTAAGTTGTAACAAAAGCACTTATTTATATATTCATATAATAAATCTCCATAGAATAATTTAAGTTTTGCACTTCTCAACACAACCAAATGAAATTATTCACCCAAAAGGTGCACATATATATTTACTAATATCCATGTATTTTCCTTTTTTATATAATATACAATAATTATCCGTAAAAAAAAAATAAAGAAGAAAACATCGATGTGCTAAAAATAAAATGAAATAATTCATTGAAAATTACTATTTTTACTTACATGAACTTATAATGATTTTTTCTGTTACTCGCCTCACAAAAAAAGTTCATGTTTCTTTTATTAGTTGAAATACACAAAATGATATTTTTTCACATAAAATTATTTTCTAAGCATAGTCACAATTTTATCTTACGCTTATTGTTTTTTTTTTTTTTTTTGCAATTGCTCATGTTGCACATTTTTTTTTCCAAAGTTATTACATTTTAACCTAGTGCAAAATAAAAGGCATTCTTTATAAAAATCTGCTGGTTTATATTTTAAACTAAAAATTCAAAATAAAGGATACATTGTAAATACCATTATTTAATGTTATTTATAAAATGTAGATACGTATTTTGGACCTTTCGAAAAATACAATGGAGGCTGCTATAGTAAGAAAACTCGTGTTCTCATATTTTATTAATATCCCTCGTTACAGACCTTTATTTTAATGTTATATCCCGTTTAAAGCATGAATATAACTGTTACTCTAATTTTACAATTTATACATTTTAACGTTCATGCAATTGTTCACTTACGCATTAGTGCATCTACAAATTTTCTTTTTACTTTCTAATTTTTTTGTGTCCCTCTCAGAAAGAGTTACCTTTAAACAAATTTTATGAAGAATTTGAAAAATTTAGTGATAACAAGCCAAATAATATTTGTCGCAGAATTATAGGTAATACTTCTATAAATGAACCTAAATTTATTAAACTTTGCGAACAACTGTGTAGCATAGTAGAATCATTCGATAAAATAAAAAAAAACCATAATGCTGATTCAGGTGCGGCGTGTGATTATTTGGGTTATTGGTTATATGATAAATTAACAAAAATTTCTTCTGATACTTCAAACATTAATGAGGTTCACGCTGCATTTAATGAAGTTTACAATAGCAAGGCATCTTTAGGTTGTAAGTATGATTATTATAATAAATATAGTAGAGAAGAGTTTGAAGTAACAAAGCAGTTGTATGATTATTCTGAAAATTTTATTAGCATTCAAAAAAATAATGAAAAAAATAATATTGGTTATGACCAAAAGAAAGATTACTGTTCATATATTAGAAAAGGTCTTAAGTATTATGAAGACATTGCACATGATTATAGTAGTAAAAATAAACATTATGATTATAAAAACAAATTAAAAGATTTGAAAGATAATTTTTATAAAATTAAATTAACATCATTAAACTGTGAACCCGAAATAGAATCTACACTATTTACTAAGGAACACAACTATGATGAATATTATTCAGTTAGCTATATCACTGCTATAGATATGACAAGTTTCCCTGATATTTTACTAAAAATTGTACTTCCTTTATTTGGACTATTTACACTTTTATTAATTTTGAATAAGGTTAATAAAATTTTTATTTAAAAGTGTAAATATTATACTAAAAGCTTCTTAAGCAATTTCAATTAAAAAAGTTAGCATCTAAAAAGGATTCTACTTTTATATTAACATTTTTTTTTTTTTTCCCTCTTTTTTGTTTATTCTCACATTAGTATACCTCATTTGGATCTTACTTATACTATCCGCTGCTTAGAAAAAGAAGATATAGATTTAGAAATGCAGATATAAACCCTGTGTATCCTCCACAAATATACCATGTTAATACGCCACCTATGCCATATGCAAATCCTCCACTTGTGCCATACGTGAATACGCCCCTTACGCCACTTACGCCATATGCAAATCTGTCACTTACTCCATATGCGCAACCGTCATTTGCACACCACAACCGTCCGTCACTCTTAGATACATATGCTTATGAAGAAGAATATGTAGACCATGTTCCATATAATATGGGATATCAGCCTACAAGGCTCCACAGATGCAGAAATAATATCTTTTAGAAGTTAGTTTTATACACCTATTGCGTAGTAAAAAAAGGGAAATAAATATTTGTTAAAATGCAAAAAGGAAAAAAAAAAATGTTACCATATTAAAATGTAATTATGTGCTGTGTAAATACATGCCAAAGGAAAAATATATATATATACTTAGAATTTATCGAAAAATATGACCAAATAATTTAAAAATATGAAAAATAAATGGGAAAAAAATAAAATTTGGAAAATTTTATATGTGACTAATATTTACATAATGATTAAGTTCGCAATAAAATGTAAATACAAGATTTAACATATAAGGGAAATGAAATATATTGTCAAATTTCATTGGAAACAGTGTTGTATGTACAAGTAGTAGTCACATATGAACATTAGACTAAGACTGACAATGGGGAAAATGAAGAATTATTCCATAAATGGAAGAAGCAAATTGGAACATGAATGCACAAACAACAAAAAAAAAAAAAAAAAAAAGAACCATGAGAAGAAATAACAGAATAGGTAGCCTTTATATAGAAAAGAAAAAAAAAAAACATATTAAGCATGTGAATTGAAATGAGGGTAACATATCTATGCAAATCAAATAACAACCTTTCGTTTACAACAGTGGTAAATGGAATTAGAGAAAAATACTTGCTAGAAAAAAATAGACAAATGTTTTGGGCACAATTGGTAATGAAGAAGAATTAGTAAATATCATAAATAGTCATAGAACACAAAGAAGGACGAAACTTTTCCTTAAAAATATGACCTAGACCAGGTACATATGGAACACAGGTAATTGAGAACAAAATGGAGAGTCTAAAAATAAAGGACAGACAAATATCCTAAAACGGTTATGTGTAAAAAGTGAATAAAAGGAATGGACAAGGTAAATTCTTTTTAAACAAAAAGAATGTAGTTCATCTGAGAAGAAATAAAACGACTTCCTACGCGGACGAGGTTATTATATAAAATGGAATAATTTGTATGTGGAAGCGTACATACATGAAATTGTTCACATATTTATATACACATAGTAGTGATAAGAATGCATACATACATAGGGAAAATAATATCCTCGAAATAGAACACCTCATAGTGTGTATTTCTGCAAAAGGATTATTGTGACCACATATATATTCACTGAAGTAGTAAACCATACGATAAATTGTAAGAAGAGGCAACTCGAATATTTGAATACTTATTACATTATAAATAATTACGGAGAGAAGTAATATGAGTAAATCTTATCATGTAACTAAAAATTATACACTTAAATTACATTCATCTAAAAAATACAAAATATGAAAGAAATATGTGGTCTTCATAAAAAATGTAATGTTATTTTGGTATGCACACATGCATAAGCCAATTCTTACCTTACGGTTGAAAAAAAAGTAACGATTTTATAGAAGCAAAGTTTCAACACCATTAATACGTTCAGTTCGCCTGCCGTTAGACACTTTATTAATGAATACAATTACATATTTTAATACACCCTTTTTCGTATAATGTTTAAGACGTTATATTCCATTACATAACCTCATAACAACATTATTTATACTGAACGCGCAAATTAATAATATAAACATATATTGAAATATATTTGCCATAAAACAAACGAACTGAATTACCAGCAAAAACAAAATAAACTAAAAAATTTTAAAATGCATTGTGATGTACTTGAAATGTAAAAATAAATACAATAATTTTTTTTTTGTTGTTTTTTTTTCTTTTTTGGTATAGTTCGTAATTTTTTTAATTTAAAAATTATTGTTATTTTTAAATTATGCACCTTTTCCCCTTTTAAATTATTAAAACTATCTTGGGGTTTTATTTCCGTTAGAACACTTTTAAGCGGATTCATGAACCTCAATTTTTTTTAATTATTTTATTACAATTTTTTAAAACTGAAAAAGGTACTTGAAAACACCTAAAATTAGTAACAATTTTTTAAAGACCCTTGGGTCCCCTAATTTGATTACCTTGCAGTATAATTGTACTGCATGGTTTTATTTTGTGATTTTTACTATATAATACCCCCCCAAATGCCACGATTCACTTCTTTTTGTTTATTGCAAATTTAAGAAAAAAATATTTTTTTTATAGATTTAAAAAATACGCAAATTTGTTGTAAATTTTGAAAAAAATATACATTTTTTACGTTAGCATTAACATAAAACTGATATAATAAGGATTCCTTTAAAATTACACGTATTCTACACGGGCAGTAAGACAATTAACTTAAATGTTTTTTTTCATTTTCTCATATATTCATATATTATAAAAAATTCCTAATACAAATAAAAAAAAGTTAAACCAAGGTTATAAAAATGCAAAACTTTTACGCGCTTTTTTGATGTAGAAAAAAATTAAAAGTAATATTATACAATAATATATTCACTTTTTTTATTTTATTTCGTTTTTTTTTTTTTTTCTTATCTCTTTTTCCATTTTTAAATTAAAATTTTTTTTTTTTATTTCTTAAGTAATTTATAATTTTAACTTAAATTTTTGTTATACCCCCTTATCTATTTTTTTATAAATACGAGAAAAATAATAGTAAGAAAAAAGTAATTTGATAAATTCTCTATTAAAAATGTAGATACAAGTGATACGAAATGTCATTTTTTTTATATCTATTTTAACAATTGTTTAATATTTATTTATGCCTATATATATAATAATATAAATATAATTAAAAAAAAAATAGAAATTTTTATTTTTATATATTTAAGAAATATTAATAAAAGGAGAAATTATTCCTTTATTCCAGTTATAAGAATTCACTATATATTAATCTATATAATGCGATATTTTTAATATGAAATATAAAATTGACGTTTTCTCCTTTTCCAAGTTCTTTAAAAAAATAGAATAATTTAATTTAATAAAAAATAATATTTTATAATTAAATAGTATGCTTAATACATTTTTTTTTTTTTTTGGAGTCATTCACCTTTTTTACTCAAATAATAATATTATTATAAAGTATAATTTATGTTTTAAAAGTGAATATGAAAAAACGTGTTTTTGAAACATTTTTTTTAATATATATTGTATATGTACCACTTTATATATTTTAAAGTAAATGAATTGATAATAATATATATAATTAGAAATGTTTTAATTATATTTTTTCTTCTCCTTACTTTTTCGTTATATATTATTTATTTTCATTTTTTATTAAAATAAAAATTTGATAATTCGATAATTTGAAATATATATATACTTCACAGTTACAATATTTAGAAAAAAGAAAATTAAGAATATCCTTCTAAGTAGTATACGCAGTATTTGCTTTATTTTCTTTATTATTATTATTTTTTTTTATGTAATAAATTATATATATGAAAAATTTTATTCTAAAAAACACGATTTTACAACGAATGTCTCGAACAAACAAAAGTACAAGTATTAATTGTTTTTCAACACATAATTCAAATGATCGAAAGACGATGAAAATGAAGAGTGAGAACTTTAGAAAATTCTTTTTTTCTAAATGTTCAGCTATGTCGTTACTTGTCTTGTTGTATTTCGTGCTTCTAGTAAGATATAAAATTAAAATTTTGTAAACATAAAGTGGATATTCTATATACATCCATATATTTTCCATTTATGTCCAACAAATCCACCCTTACATTATATAAAAATTTATTTTTATCCATGAATAATTTTTAAACCTTTATTATTTTATTTTATTTTTTTTTTGTAGGATATATATACTTCTGAATGCCATGATGTTGCACAATTGCAATTAAGGAATGCATTATCTAGGAATTTAAGTGAGCAGAAGAAGACAGATAAAAGAAAGAAAGGATTAGGAAGAAAACTGTTTTCCAAAATGATGAAAAAAGGGGAAGAATCCATAGATAAAAATGAGAATGATGAAAAAAATGAAAAAAAAGGCAATAGACTGGATGAAAGGAAGGATGAAGGAATGTACAGTAGAAAAAATGATAGAATGAACGAGAGGAAAGATGAAGATATGTACAGTAGAAAAAATGATAGAATGAACGAAAGAAGGCAAGGATTAAACAGTAGAAAAGACGATAGAATGAACGAGAGGAAAGATGAAGATAAGTACAGTAGAAAAAATGATAGAATGAACGAAAAAGCAGATACAGGAATGCAAAGAAAAAAAGGAGATAGAACGAATGAAAGGGAAGATGAAGATATGCACAGTAGAAAAAATGATAGAATGAACGAGAGGAAAGATGAAGATAAGTACAGTAGAAAAAATGATAGAATGAACGAAAAAGCAGATACAGGAATGCAAAGAAAAAAAGGAGATAGAACGAATGAAAGGGAAGATGAAGATATGCACAGTAGAAAAAATGATAGAATGAACGAGAGGAAAGATGAAGATATGTACAGTAGAAAAAATGATAGAATGAACGAAAGAAGGCAAGGATTAAGCAGTAGAAAAGACGATAGAATGAGCAATAGATTTAACACCAAACTGGATGCTGCTATGGGAGAAAAGGACAAAAGAAGGAACAAAAGAAAGGACGAAAAAATGGGAAAAAGAAAAGATGATAATGAGGAAGATAATATGGATGAAAAAGGGGAAATAATTGATACAAGGAACAAATATACGAGTGACGAAATGCTAGATAAAATAAATGATAGAATGTGGAATAGACCAAAAGAATATTTGGGAAAAAAGATAGAAGAAAAGGTTGAAAAGAAAATGGAAGAGAAAATGGAAGAAAAAGTAGAAGAAAATGTAGAAGAAAACGTGGAAGAAAATGTAGAAGAAAACGTGGAAGAAAATGTAGAAGAAAACGTGGAAGAAAAAGTAGAAGAGAAAGTAGAAGAAAAAGTAGAAGAAAAAGTAGAAGAAAAAGTAGAAGAAAAAGTAGAAGAAAAAGTAGAAGAAAAAGTAGAAGAAAAAGTAGAAGAAAAAGTAGAAGAGAAAGTAGAAGAGAACGTGGAAGAAAAAGTAGAAGAGAACGTGGAAGAAAAAGTAGAAGAAAAGGTAGAAGAAAAAGTAGAAGAGAAAGTAGAAGAGAAAGTAGAAGAGAACGTGCAAGAGAAAGTAGAAGAAAAAGTAGAAGAGAACGTGGAAGAAAAAGTAGAAGAAAAGGTAGAAGAAAAAGTAGAAGAGAAAGTAGAAGAGAACGTGGAAGAGAACGTGGAAGAAAAAGTAGAAGAGAACGTGGAAGAAAAAGTAGAAGAAAAGGTAGAAGAGAAAGTAGAAGAGAACGTGCAAGAGAAAGTAGAAGAAAAAGTAGAAGAGAACGTGGAAGAAAAAATAGAAGAAAAAGTAGAAGAGAACGTGGAAGAGAACGTGGAAGAGAACGTGGAAGAGAACGTGGAAGAGAACGTGGAAGAAAAAGTAGAAGAGAACGTGGAAGAGAACGTGGAAGAGAAAATAGAAGGAGATGTAGAAGTACGTCTCCACCTGCATACAGAACAGCATTCTGGAGAACATATGGAAAATAAAGTGGAAGAAGATATAAATTTAAATATGGATCTACATTTTCAAGAGGCAGTCGATCAGAAATTGGAAGAAACATTGGGACATCATATGGAACACAAAACGAAAAAAGAAAACGAAGAAGAAGAAGAAGAAGAAGAAGAAGAAAGAAGAAGAAAACGTATGGATGCTCAAATTATAGATAAAATGAACGAAATGTTGTTTGGAAATGTAAACGAAAGTATGTTGAACAGAATGAATGATATGCTATTAGAAAATATGAATGAAGATATGTTAGAAAAGATGTTAAGCAAAATGGAGAAAAGGAATAAGATAAAATCCCAAAATGAAAAAAATAGAAGAAGCTATCTACGATTAGCCTCAAAATATAGATATGATGATGACAGTTCCATGGATGAAGACAGTTCAAAAGATGAATGCAGTGACGAGGAGGACGGTTATATTGTGCAAGATAAAATGATGTATACAAAATATGTTTTAAAAGATTTAACGAATAATGCAACGAAATATCCATTTTATTCTTCAAATTTTGAAAGTCCAGTGAATGTAAACTATAAAAAATTGTGTCAAACCGTTAAGGCATTAAATGAATTTTCAAAAAGGGAAGATGTATTTTATGTTTGGAAGTTATTTCGTTGGTATCAGAGAAATAACTATATTGAACTCTTAGATTATTTATGGAATTTATATAAAGAATTAAAAGATTACTATCATGTATATGAATTATTATTAAAAAGTCGATGGAAAAAATGTCATCGTAAGTTCAAAAAGCTTGTAAAGAGTGAAGAAGCTTCTTTTAATAAACAGTTTATTGCCTTACTTGAACATAAAGAAACAACGATAGAAGAATATAAAGAGTTTATATTGAATAGTTTAGAGTCATCTGGTGTTTTTGTACAGAATGCCAAATCTAGTTGTGTGGGTATCCTAAAAAAAAATGTACTTTTTAGTACAGAGATAGATATGTAAAAAGGGAAAAATCAGACATTTTTTTCTAAACAAAGAATGTAAAACGAAGAATACATGAAGTGTTCAAAGAGTGTTCTATGAGCGTAAAATGTTTACAATGTAAAAAGATATTTTTTGTAACAATATTTCCATAACTAATACTTTTATTTTTTTTCTTGTATGACATAATTCCTACGTATATGTGTATATATTTATATGCATACATATTCGCGTTATAATATACATATTTCTATATACGTAGAGTTCATTTTAGTCACTTCTTTTTTTCTTAATACTAAATTAAAAGAATTTTAATGAAGCGCAATCCATGCTATTTTAATCAAGTATTAGAATACATTTATTTTCATAAATATATAAATATTATTACTGTGAAGCAAATTTTTATGTATCCATTGTTATAACGATTTTGCATTTTACACTTACTATAATATAATTTTACCTCTATGTTATATTTTTTCCTTTCGTGTTTTATCTTTCCGTGCTTCATCTTTCGTGCTTCAACTTTTCGTGTTTTACCTTTTCGTGTTGCATTCCTTCGTAATTACTATCTTCTTGTTTTATCCTTTTATTTTATGTCTTTTTAGTATGCATATTTTATGCAACAATATTATATTATATTATATTATATTATATTATATTATATTATATTATATTATATTATATTATATTATATTATATTATATTATATTATATTATATTATATTATATTATTTTATATTATATTATATTATTTTATATTATATTATATTATATTATATTATTTTATATTATTTTATATTATATTATATTATATAATAAGACAAGTGCCTGTGGGCATATTATATTTTTGCATTCTTTTGAAAAACTATTTTCCAAGGAAGTTCATTATTCACTTATTAATTAGCATAAACAATATTATTAATATAAATTTTTTGTTCAAGTATGAAATAATTAAAGTATATTTTTATATACGCGTAATGTATAATAATACCAATAAACACTATTTCCTTTTCTTTGTCTCTTTTCACCGTGTTGTATATAGCATTATAAAATTTTAGTACCATTTAGACAAAAAGAAATTATTCCTGTTTTTCCAAAAAGTTGACTTCGCTTTTCAATGATATAATATTTATGCATCCTACTCAGTTTTTGCATTAAAGCAAAATTTCGTATATTTTTATCCCATGTTTACGAAAAGAGGTAACTAAAAATATAAATGTAGCATTATCTGTATTGACTTATTTTTTAATACGCTTCAGTATCGTGTTAAACAGTTTGGAATGCATATTGGATCTAATTTTCCCATGCAAAGTTGTCAATATAAAAGAGAAAATGTGTTGATGAGAGCAGGCATGTGGCGGAATTGTCCTTAAGGAAACTATCAGTAATATTAAAATATGTTTTTTGTAATTAGGATGCTGCACAACATATATTAATTAGCGATTCATAAAGAAAAAATTATAATGATAATGATTATACTTCATGCTAACAAAAAAATGTGCCACGAGCCCTTTAGTTATCTTTATCTTAAGCCTAATTGAACAAAAACTATTCCTTATATAAAAACGAATATATAAGGGGTACACACGTGCAAAGATGTCTTTGTATGTATCTTATATCTTAACTTACGAAACCAGTTACCTAGAGTGGTAGGAGTAAGAAGATGCATCATACAAACTGCTACACATTTTATCTAAAAGCAAAATGAAAATATGTATTTACCTACTTATTGAGCAAGACAAAAAGGGGAAGTGTTTGGCGAATCACTTATCTATCTTTATATACAAACACAAAAGAGTTTATAAATTAGAAAAGTTCTTGCATTACATCAATTAGAAAGACACACAATAATATCATTGTTGTGCACGGGACAAAATACTTATGAAAATAAATTTCAATATGTTTTTGCATTTTTATTATGCATACACTTGTCTACAATAATTAGGATAATTCCTTATATTCAGGTTTTCACTTTTTAAGAAAAATGTAAATTAAATTATTAAAGATGTTATAAATCTAAATGCATCTAATCATAGCATCGCACGACAACCTTTTTTGCTGTACACGCTTTCTCAGCATTATTAGAAGTAAACTTTGAAAACGAGGAAACGAAATTATACAATTTCCAAAATAAATAACATCAAAGAAAGTTATATTTACCAGAAAAATTATCTTTTCTGAGGGAAACTGTCCCACTACATACGTAACGAAAATGTTTTTGCTGCTTCTTGCTAAAAAAGGCAAATGTTAAGAACTACGCGGTAACTACAATATATATATATATGCATTTTCAACATGTATAATTTATATACACAAACTTTGCTTTAATTGATTCAGCTGCGGCGTTATGTTGAAACAATTTTTAAGCGAATAATCATTCGTTATTGCTATTTTTATTTTTTCCCGTTTTTCCATATAATAAATTATAACTTTATTGCAAAAAAAAATTTACGATGTACTCTCCTCACACATATCTATAAACAGTTTGCATATTTTGTTGTGCGAATAAGTACACACATTCATATGTTTAATATTACGCTATTATAAAGAAAATGATACAGCACAATTAGCAGCATAATTGCATCGTTAAATGCGCCAAATGCTGACTTATATCAATGTTGTCTTGTTATATCTATAATTTTTTTTTTCTTTTTTTTTTTAATTTTTGGTGCATTTAAACTCCTTTAGTTCTTCAAACAAGTTGTATATTGTGTATAGAATGTATTTCAAGTATAATAAATTCTGAAAAAAAGATGATAAGAAAGGGGGATATTAATTTGCCTCGATTAATAACTGTTATAGTGTACAACCAACCGCTTTACAACTTTTTTTCTTTTTTATTATATAAAAAAAAAAAAGTCACGAAATAAAATTTTTCCTTTTAAAATACTGATGAACTTAAAATTTACAAAGTCGGATTATTAATTAAAACAATAATTACAGAAATAATTAGATCAGTCATATTTGCAAAAATGCTTAAAAAGATACTCAAAAAAAGAAGCATTTGATAGGAGTATTTGATTCTGCTCTCCTTTTTTTGTACGTTATTCACGTATTACTCTTTGCGATGTAATGAAAAAGAACCCCTAATTAATGTGTTCATATATACGCATAAAAATAAAGCTGTAAAATGCAAGCTATTATATATATAACCCCCCCCTTATCTTGATCTTAAATTTCTCATAAAACATTTCCTGTGCAACATTATTCTCATAATCGAGAAGCATTTAAATGTTATAAAAATGTATAAAAAATAAAGGCCCTTTTTAGATTTCCTTTTTACAATAATTTCTTTTAAATGTAATATACGAATATTCAAAATTACAAAAAACGACCACCTCATTTTTAAAATGAGTCACTAGAAACATCCCTCATTCCTTTTTTTAAAAATGGGTTTTTTCATTTTTCATAAAAATATATTTTTTTTATATTCTTATAATAAGACATTTATTCGTTGTTTTCAACCTTAAGCATATGAAATGAAATTTTTGTTAATAGAAAAATTAAGCTGAACAGTAAAAAAATTTTAAGTTACATAAAATGAAGTAACAACTTCGAAAAAGAATAAAACTACAGGTAATAATGATACATAAAATAGTAATACTACGTTGTGTGTTGTAAGTAACAATGGTCATATTTTTTATGTACATATAAAAATATATATATGCATAATACTCTCTTCATGCGTACGGTAACAAGCATAGATTCTGAGGCCTTGCACGTCAAACATATAAAACATAATTCAATTCCAGAATTATTAAATCCCTTTTCCTTTTCCCTTCAATAGTAATAATAAATAAAAAACAAATTAGGGAAGCGAAAAATACAATAACATTAATATGTTTACAATAACGATTATTGAAAAAAATTTTATTTATTCATATAAAATAAATATAGAAAATGTGAATAGGCTGATAGCCTTTATTTCTTTTTTTTAATCCTCTATTATTTTGAATAATTCAAAAAATTTTCTTCACGATTTTTCCTAAATTTGCTTCCTTTTTCTTTTTGCATATACATATTATATATTGTAGCCGTCCCTGTTTTACTTTTTTATGAACTGCATTAAAAATATTAAACGTGCATGTGAACTGAAGTATATGCAACCCTAATTTTAAAGAAAAACGATAACGCAAATAAGAAAGATACCACGCGACAAAACAGACAGGGGGACGAGAAAAAAATAAGAATGGTAAATTAAGTACAAAAAAGAAACTATACAAAACTGGCAAAACTTGCAAAAACTGGTAAAATTGGCAAAACTGGCAAAACTGGTAAAACTGGCAAAACTGGCAAAACTGGTAAAACTGGCAAAACTGGCAAAACTGGCAAAACTGGTAAAACTGGCAAAACTGGCAAAACTAGTAAAAACTGACAAAAATTCTATATATAATAAAACTAAAAAATACTATGAGAATACCACTGAAGGACAAATGAACAGAAAAGAAAAAAATAATAACTATATTTGGGGTTAATAAAGTAGAAATGAATGCTGCATTTAATTAGTAAACTCTTATTTCATCTATCCATAAGAGAATTTATGCAGGATATGTAAACACGTGCATAAATTGCATATAAATAAAATAAGCTTCGCTATTCTGTGCATACAGTAGTGGTATACTATATTTTTTTTTTTTTTTTTTGAGAGAAGAAAAACAAATATATAAAAAATATATACGTAGAATTATGAATTAATTGTAGTGCATCACCGTTATGTATTCTGTCATACACTCTAAACATTTAAATAAATGCACAGCTTGCATTTCGCAACGATAACAATAAAAAAGCAAGAATTATTAAAATATAAAAAAAAAGGCTTACAATTTTTTCTCGTATTATTTTTACATATGTTTTATTCAAATAATACATTCAAAATATTTCGCAATATTGTAGTTTTTAAAAAATATTTTTATCGACCTCTTCAAAAACTCTAAAAACTTTGTTTTATTAATTATTATCTTTTTTATAAACCATTTAGTTAGTAATTTTTATCGGAATATGTATTTTTCAAAAAAAAATATGCATGAATAATGATAGATAAAAAAATAAAAAATATAATTTTAGTACCATTTTTTAAGAAATATCTAAAATTTAAAAATATTATAATAAAAAAAAAAATTATGTAAACTGTTATTTTTTCTTTTAGAAAAATTTTTATTACATAGTTTTTATTAGAATATTATAAGAATATTTATATTTTAGTATTTTTATTAATCTTTTATTAAAAAAGTATTACTTTAAAAAATATTTTTTTTAGCAATTGCAATTTATAATTAAAAATAAATTTATTCAGAAACTTAAAAAAGAAATGAAATTTTATATCATATAAAAAATAACAACAAACAAAAAAGATTTATTATATTAATTCGATATCTTCTTACATTGAAGACCCATTTACGACAAAACTTGTTTATAGTTCAATCATTCCAAACAAAATTAAGATAAATTACAGAAAATAAATACAAATCATTGTGTTTTTTAATAGTAAAAAGATATACAAAAATATACTTTATTAAAGAAGAAATTCCATCCATCCCGAACCTAGTATATTTTCTTTTGTAAAAAGAGGTATGATAAAATTTGCATTATATATATACCAATGTGATTACAATATATTTATAAACCTCCATGTATTCGTTTGTCCATTGCTATTGTAAAAGGAGCAAATACAACAAAGTGTTTTTCAAATATATACGCCCCCCCTATATCCATGTGATTCATTATGCGTTTTTTCCGCTATTATGCTTTACATACCACGCATTTATTTTGCTGCAATTCATTCATGTCAATTTTGTACATACATATACACCATATCATAATCTGTAATTCCATCCCACACATAAATAATTTTTTTCCTCCTTTTTATGCATATCTTTCCATTGAAAAACATAGAAATAGGACACACTAATATAATTATTTCGTTTATTTATAAGCAGTCGCAAAAAATAAATAAAAGGATTTTTTTAAATATCTATTCATAAAACAATAAAATCTACTTAATACATATAAATAAATAAAAATGTATCCAAGAAATAACTTCGAAAAACCAGACCCCAATTCTCCCTATTCAAGACAATATGAAGAAACCGATGAAAATAACCAAGGATTAAGAGGAGGAATGGGATCTAACCCAACGTGGATAAATCTTTCAGGTGGACCAGGTGGTGCGTTAGCTCAGAACCTTGGAATAAACAGCAAAAATGCCGTTCAATTTTTGGTTAATATGTTCATCTACGTTGCTTCCATAGTTATTGGGTTGAAAATATGGGATTACATGACTTACAGCAAATGTGATTACTACAAAGATTTATTATTAAGAATTGTAAGATATCAATCCCACTTGAATGATGGTAAAATGGCCTAAAATAAAATAATTTCAAATGAAATTTAACAAAAACACATTAAAATTCTATACTTGTTTTACAAAACTTAATATAAGAATGTTACATGAAGAGACCCGAAACGTAGAGACAGAAGTGCGTCATCCTCATTAATTTGAGGTCATTTTGTATTATTATTATGCATGTATATTTAGTTGTATGTTATATGTATACATGTATACATACTATTTATGCGTTATGCACGCCTTCAAATTTTATCTACCGCCTCATATGTATCATATATTTATTTATACACCACATCATATATATATATTTTTTATATAACTGTAACATATATATATATATATATATATACATCGCTTTGAATAAAATGTTTTTTTTTATTTTTTATTTCCCTTCCCCCCCTTTTTTTAATGCTATTTATTTTGTCACGTAATTCAATAGTGTATATTTTTAGATATTATATATGTTCATATAAATGTTTTATAAAATATGCCTTTTTTTTTTTCCTGGCAATTGACACATATCGCTAATGTTTCCTAAATTTTCAGTTTTTTTTTATTTTTCCATAAAGAAAAAATGTTTATTTTTATGTTACATATTTTATCTGTATGTTAATGTTAATGTTATTATAATGTCTCTATTAAGATATGATAATGGATCAATGCACAAAACATTAAAATTAATTTTTGTCATGACTAAATTTGTTATTTTTGTACATTAATGAAGAATACTTTTGTTTTGAAAAAACAAAATGAATAAAAACTTAACAGAATATAGGTAAAGAGGTTGCAACCACGTTAACATTTAATTTATATGGTAGTAGCTAGTAGCCCTTTTTTCTCATTTTGTAAGCATAGCAAAGAATTATATCTCACGTCCCTTTATTATTGAGGGAGAAATATGCGTTTTATTAAGCCAAGCCCCCCCACTCCCCCTCTAATTTTGTCGCAATGAAAAGATATGTTTTCTCAAACGTTCAAAGTGCGTTCACTGTAATTGTTGCTTAACAATTGCCATTTCTCCACACTGCAAAAATGCAATTAAAGCAACTGCTAAGTAGGAACGTAAGATGGTTTCACTTTTACATTTTTAACGAGTCCAGTGAATATACTTTTTTTCTTTTAGCGATTATTGCGTTATCACTATGCTTTTTTCATGTCTTGTTAAGACACAAGTTTTAGCCATCCTATAGATGTTAAATATGTCTTCTATATATATTCTTTCCCGTTTCTGCACACACATATGTTGATAGACCGTATTATGTATTCATGTATATTTTTCTTATGCGCCCTTTTATAAAATTTGTGTAGAACATTACGACAGCTACGTAGAAATATCCTTATAATATATATGCCTGGTATTATTAACCTTGTCTAAACACTGACACCTCATGTAGGTTTTTCTCTTTTCCCATGACACATAAACTCGTCGCGTTCCTCCTCAAATGCTGAATGTTGGGAATAATTAATCGAAGGAAAAAAATTTTAAATGTTAATTTATTTTTAAAAGTGATGTATAATATTTTCAAGAAGTATTTTCATTTGTTCTAAAAGAATGTTCCCCAGAAAATTTATAGTAGCAGTGTACGAATCATTCATTTTATAAATTTACCTTTTACAGTATTTTCCTCGTAATTTAATTATTAAAATATTCTATAAACTTGCTACAAATTATCACTGTTAGAGCATTTATCAATACAAAGAAGACGATGAGGTTTTATATTTTCTCATTCTAAGGTGTTCTATATTTGTATCTTTTAAATTTGTGTAATTTGTCATGCAACATGTAGCTAATGCGTAGGAAAAACAGTTATAATAACAGTAACAATAATAATAACTGTGCAAGAAAAATAATAATAATGATAAAGAATAAAAATAATGACGTTGTTTACAGTTAAAGAAATAAAAGATTGCTGTACAAGTAGTGCCAGAATGTTCAATCTGCTCACATACAATACAAAAGACATAAAAAGGGAACACTCTTTAACAGAATTGAACGCAGAAAAAGAAAAAAATACAAGGAATATTTCCACATTTGTTACCGTTTATACATTTTGTTTTATACATTGATAGTAAAAATGAAATTATGGTTTTAGCAAATTTTTTACATATTTCATCCTTTTAATTCGTTCTAAAGGAGTTTACAGAGTTAATACAATTTAGAAACATTGAACGGGAAAAATATTAATACCATGGGAGTATTAACCATCAGAAAATTGTTATCGTTAATTTCTTAATGTGGAAGGATTTACCAATTTCGATAGAGAGGCGACATACAAAAATTATCACCACAAGATGTGCACTTACACTGAAGCAATAATCCATGATAGGGTAGAAAACTTCTGAACAGTTTAATGCATAGCATGTAAAATACTAACCTCGCAAACGACATGCTTGTAGTATATATTTTCCATTAAAACGTAAAAAATATCATCTAGTTTATTAATGCCATATTTGGTTAACCCCCAATGAGACAGCTGCTTTGAATTTTCACTACTCACATTTCTGTAGTATAGAGGTAAAAACTGCAATTTGTTATGCTAATATTATAATGAAAATTTTGCACCCCCTAAACAGAAGCCTTAAAGAAGACAGAATCAACGCATAAAACGTAAGCATCAATGTAACATTACCTTTATCGCATAAGTAGGAAATATACTTATGCAGAAAAGTTACTACGAAGAAGAAAAGTTTGTATTTGGACTTCTACAAAGTTTATACTGACAATTTGCAATTTTTACCTTTATTCATGCTCTTTTAACACATACTTTTAAGGAGGATAGTATAATACATTTAATTCACAACAATAATGCATTTATTTATAAAAAAAAAAATTGCTTTAATGTTTTGTGCATTTGGTCTATTATTAGAGAAACCATGGGTATTAAGATAATGGATAACAAGATAACGGCATCATTTTAATGCAACAATATCATTTTATAGTAGTACTACTTTAAAGTAATAATACCATTTTTACATAAAAATAATCTTTTGCATATGGAAAAAAAAAAAAAAAACTAAAGTTTTTGAAAACATTGCAGCATGTCATTTGCCAAAGGAGTAATAAACAGAATATATAAAAATCATTTTGTTAAATAAAGTCACAACATCGAATTTAATTGAAAAAAAAAAAGAATATACAACCAAGTCATATAATACATAAAATTGTACATAACATACACTACCTGCATTTCAGAATTCATGAAATTAATATAAGGTATGTAAAATATTTAACATGTAATATAGGGAGCTATAGATAGGTCATAATAATAATATGCATGTATATATATGCGTATATAAACAGGTTATATATGTAAATAAACCTAAATAAATTACGTGAACCATATATATATATGTACAAGTATATATGTGAATACACACTTTATGATCCTCTCTTCCCTTATAGCAAGTAATCTTCTATCGTGAGAAAAAAAGACATTTTAACTACAATTTAGAAACATAAAGATTTCTTATCATATCAGTCATTTTTTATATACTTCTTTTTCTTCCATTTTCTTAACGTGGCATGTGTTCTTCACTAGGCATATCACCATATTGCGGCATTTGAGGTGGTAATGTTACATATGAAAAAGAATCGTTTCCTTCCAAATTTACCTATTAAATAAATATAAAATAATAATAATTTTTGAATTAGTCCATAAAATAACAGAAAAATTTTGTGACACAAGTGGGCAAATAAAAACACTACATATATGGACTACTGTGCAGCGAGCATTTATATTATGTTGTTAAAAAATTAGCACACAAATATTCTTATAAAACATTGATACGTTTTTATTTTCTCTTATCTTACCTTATTCTTATAACGGCGGGTATAATAGAGCACCACGTAAAACATCAAAATACCAGCAAAAATACCTTGTAAAAATCGTGGGTCTGTGAAAAACCAAGTACTTTTATTAGTACATGCTCCAAGAGCAGATTTTATAATACCCACATCTTCGTTTACTAGTGGATATGAACTACCAGATAACCTATTCATCTTGACTATAATATTTAATTTTTATCGTTGGTATATTTCGTATTCGTAGCTACTTCTAAATAAAAGAAATGTATTCCCTAAATATACAAAAAAAAAATTAAAATGTGGGAGTAATGGGATGGTCACATATAAAAATGTACACAAAAACGCATGTAAGGCCTTATAAGAAAATTAAGACACAAACAAATGCACTTGTGTATAATATAAATTTCTTCTTTGTCTCCGCAATCACAGAAACAGAATTTGCAGTTGTGCACTAAATATGTATATATTCAAACGAAAAAGAACGTACTAAAAGAGTTATACCTATTTACTTAGATTTGGCCACAATGTAAATGCTTTAAGATTAACTGTTACTTTCTGTCTTTGTATATAAATAAGTAATTATGCAGTCATATATTTTTTCTGTATATACAATTTTAGGTAAACGGTTATCTCAATATGTCTAAGAAAAATTTTTTTTTAATAAAAACATTTTAAGTTTAGAAACAAATTATTTTTTCGTAAAAAAGAAATGTCTTAAAATTTATAAAAAATACATATTTTATACATGCAAATTCCAGAAAATATCTTCTTGCAATAATTCCTTAAAACAAATTAATAATAAATATAAAAATGGCATGTACGTAAAATGCGTTTATTTTTTTTTTTTTTTGTTATATCTATTTCTTTATAAAATTTATTTACTTCTGGAAGCTTTAAAGTATATATATTATAATATTTTATTATATAAATGGAATGAATGAAAAAAAAAATTTAATAAACATGAATGCTATATTTCTGTCATTCTAATAATAAATATAATAACAAATTGTTCAACTGATTTTTTTTAAAAATGTAACTTTTCAAAAACATTTATAATATTTGAATATATATCAAATAATTGTTATCCAATCTAGAAAAATTTTCGTATGAAATAAAATATTTTAGTAAATTTTATGCTTAGGATTAATGAAAAAAGAATAATAAATTAACCTAAAATTATACGATGAACTGAATGAAATATGAAAGCAATAAAGTTTAACTTATTAAAACGTTTATATATACGATAATACATTAAAACTATTTTCTTTTAATTACAAGGTGAGTTTCAGATAATTCTTTTTATTTTTATTTTTTTACGTACATAATAAAATATCTTTTTTCGTATTTAGAAAACAAATTTGTCTAATACAATTATAATACAATGCAAGCTTTTTAGCATTCATTTCTAAAGAAGTAAATATTTTTTTAAATTTGAATTAAATGGTATGCATGATTTTATATAATGCGGACGTAGATTTTTAGCTCTGCATAATATAAACTTTTATGTATATACTGTAATGGCAGGTGCATACGAATTTTTTTTATTGCGCAGCTTTTATTTTTAACAAAATAATGTATTTTTGGACAACTATGTATGTATATATATATATATATATATATATATATATATAAACATTTTATATGTTAGTTGTAATACCCGTTTTCCCCCCTTTTATTAAGGCAAATATAGTCATTTCATTGAGCTACCTATAATTCCTTTCCACTTTTTTTTTATTTCATACAGTATAGCTTATATAAGTAAAATATATTATTAGTAGGTCATAACAGTTTATAGCAATAAAATTCGTATATATATTATAATTATATACTATGATATTGTTCAAATAACTATTAAATATATACCATTTTTAGGTAATATTACATTGATTTTATACCTTTTTTTTTTCAATTAGATAACTATATTATTATGAATAAAATTTTGCTTTTTCCTTAATTTTAACAGTAAAAATGAAATTGTTGCCCCAGGACTTAAAAATACATATATATATTTTTTTTTTTCAAATTAAAATTATGGGTATGCATTTATATAGAAAT